>JAEQBH010008997.1:0-148267 GCA_016808115.1 Tetrastigma voinierianum
TTTCATCGATTGGATCGTTGACCCGTGACATTTTGGTTCGTTGTCGGTTGATCGTGATGTGATCATTGGTTTCGTTCATAAATCGTGAATCGGTAACTTTTCCAGTTAAGTTATATGACTGATTTTTAAAACATGGATTTCCCAATTCCAAACGAGCCTTAAGTGGTGTTTGTTTTTTTTACTTAATGCTGAATATAACTTTTTTTGAACTTAATGCTGAATAGTACTTAATAACATTAAGTATTAAGTTGTTTGTTTTTTAACATTAGGTAGTGAGTAGAAATAGCAACGAGACAAATTATTTCGAGTTCCTTCCCCGCCTCGCTCTTAATAGGACAGGTTTTGTTTAATCGTAATTGGGTTTTTAGCGGGTTTGAGTTTATTTTCTCAAATCCGAGGCGAGTTCAAGGCGGGTTCAAGTATTGTTACTCCGCCTTGGCTCGATTATATTTTAAAAATAAATTTTTATTATTTTGGCATACTTTTAATATAAAAAATAATAATAATAAAGTGTTTTTAATAAATAATTTATAAAAATTCATAATATTTTTATTTTTTATGAAATATATTAATTTTAATATAAAAAATATATAAAAAAAACAAATATTAAAAAATAAAAACAAAAATCAAATGTAAACGGGACGGGTTTGTGAATTTTCCCATCCCCGTCCCGTATAATTTTTTAAATGATATAAGTTTGAAAATTGAAAAAAAATAAACGAACCAGGTGGGGATGAGACCGCCTTGCCCCAAACCCTCCCATTGTTATCCCTAGTAGTATGTATTGTTAGTCAATTATCTTTATCGAATAATGATGAAGTTTTTATTATTTTGATAGAAAATGATTTTTTATAAATATAAAAAATTAAATATTTATTATAAAACAGAAGAACAAGAGAGCGAGAGATATAGAAGAAACATGGGAGATATTTCTTATTCCTTCATGTGTATTGTGACTCATACAAAGGCTCCCTATTTATAGGGTTTAATACATGAATACATTCATGTGTATATAAATAAATGCCTCTGCATTCGTAACCTATATACATCAATGTATATTCAATGTACAGTAATATAGGAATTAATGGAGAGTTTATGGACATCCATAATATTGTTCATAATACTCCCCCTTGGATGTCCATGATCTTTAGCAAATTTAAAAACCTTACCAGGAAAACCCACGGGGACAAAACCATGGTGAAGGAAAAAAGAGTACAGTATAAAAAAATTACTACCCCTTTTCTCAACATCACTTTAAATCTCTGAGTCTGCGCATTCCAATGCTATGAACTAGCCTTTCAAATGTTGCGTGGGGTAGAGCCTTGGTGAATAAATATGCTGGGTATTAGTTGAGCAATTGATTAGAACATTAATATCACCGCTTCTTTTGTAGATCATGAGTGAAAGAATTTTTGATATATGTTTTGTTCTATCGCTAATGTACCCATTTTTTAATTGAGCGATGCATGCGGCATTATCTTTATCTGGTCGTCGGGACCTCCTTGCTAGACAAACCACATGACCCTCGAATTATGATGTATTACCAGTCTTAACCGAAAACATTCCCGACTTCTTCGCGAATTGCTAAGATCTACTGCGTGATTATAAGATGTGGCGGTAATTGATTGTTTCGTAGAAACGCCATGAAATAGGTGTATCACCACATGTGAACAAATAGCCGTTTGATCAAGTATTATGGTCGAGACATATATCCGGCGTCTGCATGTAATTAATTATGCTTTGGGTACATTGGGATAATATAGGCCCATATCCATCATTACTTCAAAAGATGCCTCAATATAGTGGAACTCCATTCCAATGTCTTCTTGTTGGACAAGAACACTATCTTGCTAATAAATTCCTAATGATATCGGTCGTGTATGACTTGCAAGATACATTAATGCTCAAATAGCACTAAGATATGGTACTTCAGAACCAAGAAGTTCTTCATCATCCATCCTAGGCCGGAAATGATCTTTATTCACATCTAATGACCTTACAACCATTGGAGTGCTCAATGAATGGGCATTATCCATATAGAATCGTTTCAACACCTTTGATATATAAGCTGATTGATGAACAAAAAATTCCAATTCTCTAAGTGTTCAATCAACAGAAACCAAAACTAAAGTTTTGTTTTTCCCACTATTTTTCATCTCAAATTCTTTCTTTAAGTTGACTCTCTTTATGCAGCTCATTCGTAGTTCAATAATATTGAGTCATTAACATAGCGCAATTATAACGAACTCGGATCCAGATCTTTTAATAAATACACATGGGCAAAGGGGATCATTCTTATACCTTTTTCGCAATAAATATCCACTAAGACGATTATACCACATGCGTCCATATTGTTTCAACCCATATAGAGATCTGCATAATTTTATCGAGTAAAGTTCTCGAGGACCTGAATTATGTGTTGCAGGCAATTTTAATCCTTCTGGGATTTTCATGTAAATGTCACAGTCAAGTGGTCCATATAAATAAGCCGTAACTACATCCATTAAACACATACCAAGTTTTTCATGTATTGCCAGGCTAATTAAATATCGAAAAGTAGTTGCATCCACTACATGAGAATTCGTCTCTTCATAATCAATGCCAGGCCTTTGAGAGAATACTTGTGCAACTAATCGCGCCTTATATTTGACAACTTTATTTGTCGCGTCGTTTTCTCACAAATACCCATTTGTATCCTACAGGTTTGACATCATCAGGTGTAAGTACAATAGGACCAAAAACTTCGTGTTTTGAAAGAGAATTCAATTATGCTTCAATTGCATCTTTCCATTTTGGCGATCATCTCTGTCTACATTCACCAGCGGACTTTGGCTCAAGATCCTCATTGTCATTAACAATGTTGAGTGCCACATTAGCAAGCGAATATATCATCGGCGTCGATTTTATTAGATTCCACCTTTGGCGGTTGTGACATAGTTTATGAGATCTCGATTGTCCACGAGTTTGGTACCTAAATTTCTTGAAGTACAACTAGGGACTCTTCTAGAGCCATCAATTCCTCAACTTGATCTTTGATCCCTTTTCTTTTCCGATAGTTTTTATCTTTGGAACCAGGCTGATCGACCGCGTTTCACTAATGCTTTAGGTTCATTAGCAGTTGTCCTCTGGGGACATCGATTCCTAAGCGGAGCATTAGCGGTGGTATATGAATGTAGTTACTCTCTTGGATTAGTAAATGCATTTGGCAATTGATTTGCTAAATTTTGCAAATGAATAATCACTTTTGAGCGCAGGTTCATTCCTTTTGTGCGAGGTCAAAGATGAGGCGAAAACGATTCCCGATTAAGCCCAATAACTTTTTTATTATTTATTTTCTATCTTTAAAGTTGGAAAATCAGATTCATCAAATATTGTCGGCAAAGCGTGAGTAAATAAATCTCCAGGTTGATGTCTCCTAAATATTTGATTATCGATGGAGATTCATATCACGACTCACTCATATTCCCGATCTTCTTTGGGACCCATCTTAGTGCGTTGTGGTGGAGTAATCGGAACATATACCGCACACCCAAAAATCCTTAGATGGGAAATATTTAGTTCTCGACCAAAAACCAATTGTAAAGGAGATAACCCATGATAATTTGTTGATCTAATACGAATCAGTGCTGCTGCATGCAAAATAGCATGGCCCCAAGCAGAAGTTGGGAGCTTCTTCCTCGTGTGGCGATGCACGATAAATTGAAGCGTTTGTAACTGATTCCATCTGGATTTTGTGTATGTGAACATATGCTACGAGGATGTTCAACGGTTATTCTAATAGACATACAATAATCATTAAAAGTTTGGAAAAAGTAAATTCTCCGGCATTGGCAAGGCGAATTGACTTGAATGGATAATCTGGAAAATGAGCCACGTAGCCAGAGATTATTTGGTAAAGGAATCCTAGCAAATGCTGATTGCGTTGATAACAAGCAACATGTGACCATCTCGTTGATGCATAAATCGAGGAATCATAAAATATCAAAATGGTCCACATGGTGGATGAATGAGCCGCGTATATCCCCTTGTATACGTTGCCAAAATCTGAGGGGTTGTCATATTTTTGTTGGTGATGGCCTTATAATTAGCTTCCCGCGAGAAACAAGCAGCACATGAAAATTCATTGGACAGAAAAATCTTTTGATTTTTCAGTGAATGCCCACTTGAATTTTTAATGATTCTCCAGCATCATTATAGACCCAGGATGTCCCAATCGGTCATGCGAACAATAAAATTATTTTCATCGGTAAACTACGGTTTACTATGGCATGCCTCAATTAGTAGCATGTTTGTGTGAGTACGAGCCAAAGGAAAAGCAGGTAATTTTTCCAATATATTTTCTTACCCAAGACTTAACGTTGGTAATATATAAATACTCAGTGTTGTCTTCATTCGTAGTCTCGATATGATATCCATTTAAGTGAATATCTTTAAAACTGATAAATTTCTTGGAGACTTTGTAGAATATATTAAGTCATCAATATGAATTTTTGTTCCTCAGGGTAACAATATATTAGCTCTTAGAAGCCCTCGTCAATTTGCACACTACCCTATATTGTATTCATCGATGTACGTTATTAAAAGGAAAAGAATTTTTATGCTTAAGTATAGTATGCGTTGATGCATATCTGCGAGACACATATCATTATCCTTGGAATTGAGGATCCCACGAGATGAGTTTCCATATTCTTCATGAGAAACAAGATATATAATAAGAAAATCATAAAATAACGCATAACAAAACAACTTTCGTTATTTAGTAGTACGACGGCACATAACGGTAGACCCGAATACATAAATATAAGCGGGAAATATTTTATTTTTTTGAGATTTTCATCCACGAGCAAATTAGCACCGATATTTTGCCCGGTGAGATGTGACGCCTCGTTCAGGGGTGGTTGACTGCCGGTCGACCGCCGGAATACTCGTGGATGTCGGGTTACGACGCCGCCAATCGGGCGAATCTCAGCCCAGTGCGGAGGCTCACCCCGAATACATTACTGCGTAGAAACACGTCGGCAGTCAAATATAATCCTAGCGATACAATTATGGATAAGCGGTATCTTGAATCCCATCTTTACCAATACCCAGCCAAAACATACCAACTATATCCAATAGTTCCAAGAGTTCAAATGTTTTTCTTCTTATCTGGCATGCTCATTAAAATACTGAATTCTAATACATGTAAACATCATCAAATCCAAAGCCACAATGGCTTTCTTCTAATCTGAGCCTTTAGGACGGCGATCTCACGCACGCTCACGTACTGCAAATAATATCCCTCGACGAGGGTGAGCTAATGCTATTAGTGGAATCATGCAAGTGGGCTACTCTCCCTTTTTAAGTGCAATGCAATGATCCAAATTAAGCATACATTGAGCAAATGTGATTTACTTGAATGTCTATGTAATGGCTCGTATCGTCACTGCCGACTCTCTCACACTCGCTAAACCTTGTATGAGAATTATTGTTTTATTAGTGGACAATACTCAGATGTATATATATCCAGTTGGTAAAACTCAGGCGTTGATATATTATTTGTTTGTGGTTTACCCTCAGATGAATATCGGTGGGCGATTTCCAGACGATTGATATTTTCATTTAGACTCTGCTTTTCAGATAATTAATATTTTAATTTACTCGAACCATTTTCTCTAGACTCATCTCATGCACTAACTCCTATAGTCTAGGATGTTAGGTCATATGGAATGTCTATGTATGTCGATTTCAATCTGATGTAATTTACATGTAAATATATAAACATGCATATATTTACAAAACATTCAATTCACCTTATTCAGTAATAAGTGTAATTTCCACATTTCCACCTCAAAATTAGCTCCCTTGAAATTTAATGATGTCTGCAGTAATTTAAGTTAAATCATTCGACCAAACACATATTTTCCACAAAACTATATTTCGTGACCCTTTGTTTCGGAACAATAAAACCCTAAGATTCTTGTTTTATCCAAGACCTGATTTATCGGTTCACTTTGTGAACGGTATTTCGAGGTGGCCTCATACACATCAAAGCACACATTTTTCACATAAGTAAAAAACTAGGATTTTAAGCGTGGGCAGTCGCGGTGTCCACATGGGTTTCAAAATCCAACATCTCGGTTCCAAGCTTTGGAGCCGTCAAGGCACCATTCGAGGCCTGGCGAACGAAGCATTGTAGAACACTTAAATAAAGCGTAAAACCAGTAGGGGAGAAACCCCTTTACCCGAGGAGGTTTGTCCTAGCTCACTTCATCTGACTCTTGCCTGCGAAGCTCTTTCCGCTTAGAGCAGCTTTCCTTAATTCTTGTCCAGAAGACCGCCGACGGTCGGATCGTCCGTATTTCTAGAGAGAAGTCAGACCTTCTCTCACTACAAAACCTCCATTTTTCATTATGTAAGAAATCCTCCCCTTTCACGTTTTTTTTTTGTCTTGGTTTAATGAAGGAAAGAGGTCACATCTGTTATTTTGTCTTCAGTGAGCCCAAACAAATCACAAAATACCTATTAATATTATAATTTCAGTATTTGATATTCGTATTTATCTCGTAGTCCATTTTCATAATTTCTCTACTCACACCACTTATGGCACGTGAGTCGGTGTTATATGTGACTTTAAATTACGCATCGAAAATCGATTTGCGGCGGCGACAGCGTGCAGAAAAACTTGTCAGCTTCAGGCTAGCTCACCGAGATTTCCCGCGAAATTTTTACGTGCTAGCTAGATTTAGGTGAGGCGATTCAACGGTGCAATCCATTCCAGTCATCCGATATCTAGAAGGGAATAAATTATGGATTTTTAATGAGAGCTAACAATTTTGTAATCGTACGATTTTACCACTTTTTCCATAAATTGAATTTTTCGAGGTCTGTGAATAAGAAATCGGCTTGTCCAGGATGGGTCATATCATTAAGGTCGTGATCAACGCTCTCATCCTTAGAAACAAAAATTTGTCTATACCACTTTTTTTATCTTTCTTTTCGATTCTTGGTAGAAATCAACCAAATGTTTTTGGTGTGCGGCAGTACGTGATAATGGCCTTTCATCGCATGACGATAGCATAAATTTGTCACTTGATTTGCTATTTTCACCACTTTTTGTTGTTCTTTTCAATATTCTCCCTTTTTGTGTGAGCACATTCTTGGGTTGCCGTCGTGGTATAACTATTGTGACCACGTCCTCGTCACGTCGACCGTGCCTTGGTCGCGATGACCTCGACTTTGTCCATAAAGGGTGATATGTTGTCGCGTTCGCCGAGGAATGGGTAGAACAGTTGGGCGAGCCTCATGATTTTTCATCAAAAGCTCATTGTTTTGATCGTGCGAAAACGTAAAAATCGGTGAGGAGAATATTTCACAAACGCTTTTCCGATATTAGCTGTGCGGAGCACATTAAATGCATGAAAAGTTGAGAGTGTTTTTATCAACATATCCTCATCATTAATTTTTTTCTCCCCATGCGTAGCCTTAATTGAGAACTAATTCTAAATATTCTTGGTTATACTCACTCACAGATTTAAAATCTTGCAGTCTCAAATGCATCCAGTCATAGCGAGCTTTTGGGAGAATTACCGTTCTCGGATGTTCATACCTTTCCTTCAAATTGTTCCACATAACAAGTGGATCCTTTACGATGAGGTATTCAGCTTTCAATCCTTCATGAAGGTGACGACGAAGAAAAATCATCGCTTTGGCTTTTTCTTGAATGGTGTTGTATTAACTTCTTTAATTGTATTTCCCGAGACCATTTGCATCTAGATGGATTTTAAAACTCCCTAGTATCCATGACAATTATTTCCATTGATATCGAACCCTAAATTGAATTCCTTAGTTGACATAATAATACTATTATAAATCTATATATGAAAAATATTCTAGAATGAATAATAATATTGTAAATAAAAGAGAGATAGTTGCGTATGAGCGGCGCTCCGATATACCTTCAATATATTTCTGGCAAAATCGGCGAGTTTCGATCTTGATATGTATTATAAAATGAAGAACTTAAGAAGCGAGAGATATGAAGAAGCAGAGGATGAGAAATTTATTTTAGCCGTGTGTATTGTGACTCATACAAAGACTCACATTTACTGGGTTTAATACGTAAAGACCATTAATGTGTATATAAATACGTAACTACGCGTGCGTGGCTTTATATCTGTCAAATGTATATTGATATACTATTGAATAATACGAGAGATTAAATGGAGGAATTTATGGACGTTCGTAATATTATTAAGTAATAATATTTTATTTTTACCTTATTATTTTTTAAAATTTTTAGTAATAAGCGTGAAAATTTAATAAAATAAGCATAGTCTTTCTGCGTTGTGCACATAAAACCATTAAGCGAGGAGAGAGTTTTAAAGCTGTTAATAATATCATGCCACATACCAAAAAGATGCAGCTTCTATGAGTTACTTTTGTCTTTCCTATTTCCAAACCCCACCCTCTTGGCACTTTTCAAAGTTAATAAAAAACATTTCAAACAAGATTTAATAAAGAAAATCATTTTTGCTTTTTTATTGTGTTTTAATACTGTCACGAAATGTCAAACATAACATATAGCTTCGTTATTGGTACATAAAAGAATATAAGAACATATAATTTTTATAGTTTATTAATTATATAAAATATGAAAAATAAAATATAATTAAATAGTAAACTTATACCGATTTTCTATTTTATTTTCATATAAAATATTAGCTTAAGTACACATAAAAAAAAGAATCATTCACTAATTTTCAAGATACTTTAATAAGACAAAAATAAAGTTAAAATATCTAAATAAAAAATAAAGAATAGGTATGATGGTTGCCAATAATATGTAGTGTAGTAGACTAATGACGAAAATTATTGAGAATAATTTATTATAAATTAATTTAAAGTTTTTATATTTATTGGTTAATTTAAATATTTTTTTGTTGGTATTATATTGAATGTTACCAATAACTTTTTCTTTTGTACCAAAGAAAGCTTACGCTTGCATAGGTAGGTTTTCCCACAATACCATATATTTTTAATATAAGTAAATATTGAACATTCAAATTTATTAATTAATTATTGGCTGTATATGGAAACAAATTCTGGATGTAGGGAAAGAATTAAAGGCGTGTTTGACTATATACTTAAGCTTACATGCATATTGATATATCCCATGTTGTTTAAAGTTAACTATAGGAAGAGAACGCTTTGAATTTCCTTAAGGGGTCTTGAATTGGGTGTAATCGATTTTCAAAACAAAAAATTATGTTATTATAAATATATTATATATTATAAATACCATAAAAATATAATATTGAATTGGACTTAGAATGTTTGAACATTTGTCTGAATCTAATATAAACTTTTAGTTTGACTTAACAAGAAATCTAAATTCAACTCAAATTTTTAAAATTAAAAATCAGAACTTGTCAAAATATCGGGATGTATTAAGCTTTTTAAAATTTTTGTTTTTAATTTAATGTGTCAAGTTACCTTGTTTAAATTACACCCTTAATTGAATTGTACAATAATTCAAATTTTTTAAGAAATGAGTATTTAGCAATATTTTAAAAATCAAAGGAAAAATATATTGGTTTATGGTTTATATTGGTCGAATTGCTGGTTGAATCGTGATCGAACTAGTGATGTTATAAATAAATAATTAATATATTATTAAAAATAAAAAAATTATAAATCAATTTGATCGGTTTAGTCATTCATTAAATTGATTCGATCAGTTCACAATCGATTTAAAAAAAATTAGTTTTTCTTTTGGATCGAATCATTTTTGTTGCCGATTGAGGGTCCAACCAATCGAACCCAGCATGTCGATCAAATTTTTCGCTATTGACAATATTAGATACAAATAAAAATAATAAAATATGAAATATTGCTAAAAGAAAAATCTAGATTGGTGATTACTTATTTAAAACTGAAAATAATTAATAGAAATAGAACTATGTAAAAAAAAGGGGACATATATAAAATATCCAAATTAAATGAAAAATAAGGGACAATAAAATAATTATTTGAGAAAAATATAAATATTTATTTTACTATTTGGTAAGTATAAAGGAAGTGGCTTACAAGTGTTTGTTTGTTTTTATTTAATATGAAATAGAACTTTTATTTAATTGAATATTTAATAAGGTTTAATAACAATAAATATTAAATCGTTTGATTTTTAATATCATATTTTTATTAGCGTTAAGTTGTTTATTTTATATTTTTAAAATAAACATCTTAAAAATATTTAAAAATAATTTAAATTAGTACTTGTTTGTATAATGATCATATAATTTTGATTTTTTTACAAAGAAATATTTGATTAAAATATCTTAAATAACTCAAAATTTGCAAAGTAATAATTTTAATGTTTTTTTATTGAAAGTGATTCATTATGGACAAAAATGTATTTTATAATTTAATGTATTTACATATATTTTAAAATAAATAACTTTTCTTATAGAAAACAATAAAGGAGCTTATTTTCATCCAAATGAGGTAAAATTAATGAACAATTAGATTTTCAAAATTTAATTTTCAAAAAGGTATTTTCATCAAATCACCTTTATTAGTATGCTAAAATAAAAATAATTGTATAATATATGTATAACATATTAACATATTTAAAAAATTAAAATGATAAAATGATTATTATAAATAATTTATCATTCTTACAAAAAAAATAATTATTTTATTTATTTATTTATATAACTGAATATAATATATAAAATTAATAATTTAAAAAATGATAAAACATGAAAACAAAATAAAAAATATTTCAGGCGAGTTTTAAAATATTTTATGTGTATTTTAAAAGATTTTTATAATATTTCACTTTATATTCTAATATATGACTTTTTTTGGAGGATTGTGAGGAGCAAATAAAGACTCTTTTTATTAAAGATAAAACAATAAAATAAAAAATAGTTATGTAAAAGTGAAAAACAAATGATTTAAAGTATGAAAAACAGTTTTGTTTTTAGAAATAAGTCAGAAAAACAAATACACTCGAGAGATAGCTCATTTAATTTAAAGCCTTGATATTAGATTAATTTAGGTTATCAGGCATATACGGTTATTAAAGAAAAAGAAAAAAAAATACTTAAAAAAGAAAAAAAAGAAAAAAAAGAAAGTGACTTGAAATTCGGTCAAAAATTTAAAATTTACAACCGAGGTCCAAAGTAATTTCATTTCAGCCTCGGGTTTTTTTGGGGATTGGGCACCGGGAGTATAAAAAATTAAAATAAAGGAAAAGTAGTGGATAAATAAAAGAAATACAGCAAACAATAGGCTAAAATCTGAAATTTTGGGCAAGTGGCAGAGGAAAGTGAAAAGACAAAAAGACCACCAAAGGTCTTGAAAGGACACCGTCTTCCAAGCAGAGTGAACAGTAGAATACATGAGTTTCAAAGCCTATTTTAGTCACAAAAATAAAATCAAAGCTCAAACTGAAAATTTGACAAGAAAGGAAGGCTAGTTTGGGAAATTCACGTTACGAAGACAGAATGATATCTGCAACAGCAACTCAATCCACCAAAGCCGTCTGAAAAAACAATAGTCTGAAAAATGAGAAAAAAATGAGAAAAATAAAAAAATTTAGTTAAAAAGCTCGCAAACAAAAGGAGTTTTTGGGTTGCAGGTATCAACATCCTCCTTTCACTTTCCTTAATTCTATTAAAGTCTTTAAATTCGAAAAAGATTAATCAATTTATTTATTTCCTGTATTTTTATTTGTCCAAAATTGGGTTCTTCATTCTCTCTAATTCTCTCTCTCTCTCTCTATCTCTCTCTTTCCTGTGTCTTCTTTCGGGAATGGGTTTAGGGATTTTCAGTTTTTGACAAAACAATCTTTGTATTTGTTTCTGTTTTTTGTGTTTTTCTGGGTTTGATGATGGTCTTCAGAGGTGGAAGAAGCTGAAAAGAAAGGCATTATCATAGAACCTGATAAGATTATTGTCACTCCTTATTGTGAGGTTTTGGATTCAGCATCATGTCTCAAACCAACTGGGAGGCTGATAAAATGTAAGTTTTTGCTTGTACTACTCATTTTTTCATCTTCTGACAATTTTCTATCAGGATTTCAGTTTTCTTCTATTTTCATGGCATTTTATTGTTGTTTTCTGTTTGATTTGGCTTATGGGTATCTGTTTTTTTCTTCTGGGTTTTGCCCCTTTCGAGGTTTTTTGAATCAAGTTCTCTTTTTTCTCGCTAATATCTGCATTTACATATTTGGTTGTATTTATCATTTTGTGTATTCTAGGGTTTTTCCTTTCTTTCCTATATTTTCTGGTTTAAATTCGTGTATTAGGTGTTTATTGCTGGGTAGTTGAAATATTTCCAAATAGCATTTGGGTGTGTTACTTACTCTATTATTATTATTGTGTTATTATTTTCTGTTTATGCTAGTTTTTCTTATTGAGGCCCTTCCTCATAGCTGTTCTGAATATTTGCATTTGGAAGATTGCTTTAAGCATTTTTCCTTTGTAAAGTTCTATTTTTAATTTCCCTCTCATAGTGCAATAATTTGATAAAATTTTTCTTTGATATATAAACAGGCTGGATGTCTACATCCACGATTATTTAGTGAAGAGGGATTTGAAGGCATCTGCTCAGGCCTTTCAAGCTGAGGGAAAAGTGTCATCTGATCCTGTTGGTAAGAACATTTCATGACTATGATAAAAGGGAAGAATAACTATTTTGAGTTTTTGATATACATACACTGGTTATGTACCTTACTTCTTGTTTGGTGATGAATTTTGATTTTGTTTTCCAGCTATTGATGCTCCCGGTGGTTTTCTATTCGAATGGTGGTCGGTTTTTTGGGATATATTCATTGCTAGAACTAATGAAAAACACTCAGAGGTTGCTGCATCTTATATTGAGGTTTGTTTGAGCATGTTTCTTCAAATTAGAAAGTTTTCTCTAGTCTGGTTTTGCAACTTTACTATGATATGCTATTTCTCTCTTATGTTTAATTTTGACCATGCTCTGAAAATTTGGATAGAAATGAAAGATGCCTTCTTAAGGACACTTGCTTGCCTTTTTCCAGCATTGTTTCCAAATTGTTTCTCGCAAATTTCAGATTAAATTTCTACTTTCTCCTCTTACAGTCTCATGGTAACTGAATGATATCAGATCCTAGCCTCAGTGTTAAGCTTCTAGCTTGATGATTTTACATGTTGCTTTGTCCACGGCATATGTTGTTCATTTAGATTCTTTGGAAGTAGAAGTTACTTTTTGATCGACAATGTGAAAATTATTTGCTCTAGGAACTTGCTGCGTCTATATTTTTCTTTTTGCTTGATTGTTTGCATTATGTGTTTTACATTTCTAGGATTGATGTTCCTAATTCTGTGTGTGTGGCCGGTGAATGAAATGTAATAGAAGTATTGCACGGGTTATTGGTGTTGTCCATCATTTTCTTAAGGACTCTTAATCCATTATCCACTGTCGTTGGGGCTTGCCTCCTTGCTTCTATTAAGAAACTGGGACTTCCCAAGAAATAGGATCCATTACTGTCTGCAACGAAAATCTTAAATTTTGAATTTTCTTAAACTTGTGAAAATCCTTTTATGCCCTTACTCTTGGTTCCTGTATTTTTTTTGGTTTGTTCTATGATTTGTGTTTATGCCTGTAGTTGGAATATTTGAACTGGAAAATGTGTGCTTGTTCTGCACTTTTCAATCAAGAATAGAGGAGTGAGCATGCTGGTCTAGAACATGCTACATGACCCACAAATGATACTTTCACTTAAGATGTGATTTTCCTCTTTTCTGCTGGTTTTTTTGATTATTTCACACTTTAAAAGTGTCACTGAAGTTCCATTCATCTTTTTAAAAACTGGTATCTGTTACTATTCTTCATTTATTGGTTTCTGGATGAGCATAGATCTCATGAGGCCTTTGCTGGTTAGATGTGAAGCGAGGAGGGTTCATGTAAATGAGTGGAAAGGGATTTATAGTTGATTTGGAAAAACACTATATCATTATCGCAGATAAGTGGGTTCTTTTCAGCCAAATGGACTGAGAATTTGCATTGATGCAGTCATGAAAAGGTCCTAACGGTTGGTTCAAGGGTGGGAATAAGGCAAACCTTACCCCATGTTAAGAGAAAGGATTCTCTTCAGCCAACTAAATGCAGAGGCTTTCTGTTTCATAAACCATGAGTATATATGCATATTCATTTGATTTATTCCCCGTGGCGAATAAGCTCTCAGATATTGATGAGATGTACTTATCATATAAATGGTGCTGGTCTGGGATCCACAAGCATTGTTAGAGACTCTACCCAGTTTATCTTTTTTTCCCTTTTTTTGATTGGAAAGGCAAGATAATATGGCTCTACAGGTTCAATCTATTTGCCATAGCACACTAGTATTCTTACGAAGCACATATGGGATCTTACTGCATATAAAATTTCAGACTCAATTAATTAAAGCAAGGGAGCAACAACAACAACAGCAGCAACAACAGCAACCCCAACAACCACAGCATCAACAACAACAGCAGCAGCAGCAACACTTGCAGATGCACCAGCTTTTATTGCAGAGGCATGCTCAACAGCAGCAGCAACAACAACAACAGCAGCAGCAGCAACAACAGCAGCAACAGCAGCAGCAGCAGCAGCAGCAGCAGCAACAGCAGCCTCAGCAACAGCTTAGCGTAGAGATGAAAGTGCATCTCTTAAATGGTACTACAAATGGGCTTGTTGGAAATGACGCTCTGATGCGAGCAAATCCTGCCACTGCCAATGCTTTGGCTACTAAGATGTATGAGGAGAGGTTAAAATTGCCACTTCAGCGGGATTCTTTGGATGATGCAGCAATGAAGGTATATGGTTTCCTTGTTATTATTTTTATTATTTTATATTTTTAAATTTACTATCTTTTAAAATTTAAAATTTCTTCTAATAGCTAAATGGAAGTTTCTTTGAGATTTCTTAAAAAGCATGGTTCTTTTTCTAATTCTTAACCATCTTTACAAATATTTTACAGCAAAGATTTGGTGAGAATGTGGGCCAGCTTTTGGATCCAAATCATGCCTCAATATTGAAGTCTACTGCAGCAGCTGGCCAGCCTTCAGGGTGCTTCTTCTTCATCTTTTTATATTGTATTTATATGAATGGTTTTAGGGCATTGCCTATAAAAAAGAAAAATTGAATGGTTTTGAGGCCCATGATGGAACAAGAACAGATGTCATTATATTTTTATGATTTTTTGTGTAAATCCATGATAATATGAATTTGAGCCTTAAAATGCTTTGAAAAAACAAAATGGGATTGTCCTATTCTCATGCGGTATCAACATAATTACTCATTCAGTCAAGGGTATTGTTTTGATGCTTGCTTCTGTTGACATGTAATTTACTATTGTTGAATTCATAATTTCAGGCAAGTGTTGCATGGTACAGCTGGAGGTATGTCTCCACAAGTTCAAGCTCGGAATCAGCAACTACCAGGATCTACACCGGTATAGAATTGCTTTTCAGACTGTTGCTTTAGTTGTAATTTTGTGTTCTAACTATCATGTGGAATCAGGATATAAAGAGTGAGATGAATCCAGTGTTGAACCCCAGAGCTGGTGGTCCTGAAGGATCATTGATCGGAATTCCTGGTATTCCTGCTTAAGTCCCTCCTCTACTGTGATTTATTTTTCTCACCCCTTTATGTAATGATTGTCGAAACTTTTTCTGGATTAGACTTGAATTCCTCTTTTATTTTCTTTTTATTTTTATTTTTATAATTCTTCTTTATTGAATTGTGATAATTGTTAATTGTTACTAACAAGGATCCACATGTTTCAGGATCAAATCAAGGTGGTAACAATTTGACCCTGAAAGGATGGCCGCTCACAGTAAGTTTCTTGTTGTTGGCTAGTTGCTGCCTCCCCACCCTTTTTACTGCAATTAGATATATTTTGTTTTAATCGTCACTGAGTTCTTTTTTACTTCTAGTCTCTAGAACTTATAGATTAGAATCTATATGCCATCTTGCTGGATGTTTTTGTTGTGGCATAAAATTTTAGTGTTTCAGAAGGTAAGACTAAGGCGGTGTTTGTTTTTTGGCAGCTAAATAGCTTTCAGCATTTAGCCTGTTTGTTTTTTAACTTTTTCATGACTTATTGATGAAATTTCTAAAAAAAATTCTAAATAGAAAAAGCCAAAATATTTGACTTTTCTATTCGAGGAAAAGAATCATCTTCAAAATAAGAATACACCGCGCCACCAATGAGGAGAAGAGCTAGTAGTATTAGATTAGTCTCTAATACATTTAAGGATTCTTTTTCCTTCTCTCTTTAGTCTCCTGGTGGACTTTAACTTTATTTCCTTTTGTCCCTAGCATTTAAGTATAAATATGTATGTTTCCTTCTTTGTAAATTAATGAGAATACAAAATTCCTTTTCTCTCAACATGGTATCAGAGCCATAGAAGAGTTTGGGAATATTAGGGTTAGGGTTTCGCCGTGTGGTCAATTCCGGCGACCCATCCAACGACTGTGCCTCACTCCAGTTGTATTACAGTTGTCGCAAAGCCTCTCGGGAGCCACAACCACCGTCAGAACAACCCGTCACTAGAAAGTTTTTCCGGCGAGATTTTTCAGCAACCCTTACTCTGGCGCTTGGACGCTCCACCAGGATCGTCGGAGCCCGAGCTCCTCGCCGGTGAAAAATCTCTGGCATCAGGTCCGTCCGTAGTTATTTAAGGCGTAAGGCGCACTGAAGCGCAAATGCCTCTTGGGGCATTGAGGCGTGAGGCGCACTTGAGTATGACTTTTTTGTGGCGCGCCTGCACAGCTATCTGAAAATAAAAATTATATATCTAACTAAATAGTCTGGAATTTTCATCTAATAATAAAATATAATAAAGTAGAGGACATCAAACATAAAAATCAAACGTTAATAGTGCTCCCATCATCCAAACATTCAAAGTTCCAAAACAAAATAAAACATCATTAGTGTTTCCTATCATCACAAAAATTCAAAGTTCCAAAACATAATAAACACTCATGTATTTGCATCTAAATCTAAATCAAGAAAATCATCATCAATATCATCCCCATCATCAATCTTCCACTCCCCCTCTACTTCATCTTCCTCTCCCGATGAATAGGTCATCTCTTCATCTTCATCAATCAAAGCGGGTAGGGTATGTTTAAGAGCTAGATGAGGTCACTTTGACTTTGGTTTTGGTGGTGTTTTGCTTGTTTTAGCTCTTGTATAAACCCTAAGCTCCTCAGCTCCACTAGCTCTTGCAACATCACCCCATGTTAAATCATCACCCTCAAACACCAATTCATCTTCTACAACACCTTCATCTTCCATTCTTTCCATCAACCATTTGTTGCTATCATCAATATCTTTTAGGGTAATGGGATCAATGGTATGACGCTCATTGTATCTTTTCATCAAGGTTCGGTTGTACTTAATGTACACCAAATCATTCAAGCGTTGATGGTCGACCTATTTCTCTAACTGCTTTATGAATCTGCGAAAAAACAAAAAATAGTTTTTCATGATTATATCTCGTCTTTTAGTTTCTAAGAATACAAGTTCGTTAAAAGAATGTTGTAAAAGAGTTTAAAAGACAAATTTAATTGCATGCTTGAATTGCTCTAGTAATTTACATTCTCAAAGATACTCAATTCCTTTCACGACGTGCATTACATGTTGGGTTGAGAACCCTCAAATACAAACTTTTGCAAACTTCTAGTACTTGATCGAACATACCCACGACGTTCGACTCTGATTAATATAAATAAATTATTAGATGAACATTTCACCTATTTTAGCCAAACATATATAATAATTTCAATGCTAATTAACAAAACTATAGGACTAGCTTGGAGGGTTTAGTCTTTCTTGTTCCTAATGTCAAACTCATTACCAAGGTCTCTAGCATGCTTGTACAAGTCGATTGTTTTATAATTACATCTTGTTCATCTTTGTTTCACCAATCTCGACATTGACTACATACATCTTCGAAGATTTTGAATCTAGGTCCACTCCTTATCCTTTTGTATTGTTGAAGCATGGTATTTATATTAAACCCAAATCCTATAAGCTTGAGCTTTTAGGAGAGTTGGTCATTTAACATGGTATTAGAGCTTGGTTTGGCAGGAGGTCTTTGGTTCGGTATCTCTTTGCAATTCTTGTCCCGTTTATTTGAAAGTATAATGGATTTTGAAGACTCTCGCGTACTTGCGGGTTTGGGGCTGTGTGCACGTGAGGGAGGGTGTTGAAGCATGATATTCAAATTAAACCAAAATCCTACAAACTTGAGCTTAGTAGAGTTGGTCATTTAACATGTATCATAATAGAATCGTGGGTTCAAAAAATACCTAGTTGAATGCAAAGGCCAATGAAGTTGAACCTCCCACCTCCTCTCAATGATTTCCTTGATTTCTTTATACTCTTCATTCCGTTAAAGCTTTTGACAATGATTTCCATGGCACTTTTTCATGGTGCATAAATGTAGCCCATAAGAACCTCTTTCTCCACCCAGGAAACCGAAGCACACGTGCAAGAGGGCCCGACACCTTCAAACAAAACATAGTGTTCAAAAAAGACATGAAAAATTATCACTGATTTATTTTTTCCTCTTTTACTCATTGCCCATTTACTTTACGTCGATTAAACATCTTCCTCGAGTTGTTTCTTTTTGTTCATTGTCACGGGATAATGGGTGATAAGAAGTGCATTCTGGCCAGTACAGCGGACCTTAACAACTCCCTTTTTCGATAAATCGCCTCATCATGTGAGCAAACCCCGTTTATTATAGTGTGGCCCATTTTATGGATGACCCTCTCATTGTCTTCTTGATGTGTGGTAGTTTTCCAATATCTTCTAGTATCCAAGTCAAAGACAATGTGTGTACGTGGTGTCAAATACCCGATGTGGCATTTTAACTTCCAACGAAACTTACTCCTACACAATTTAAACACATAATAAATAGATAATAGATGTAATCACTTACATACATAAGTAAATGACAATTTCAAATTAAATTATAAGTATCTGCCACCACATAATTTGAAGCATTATGTGTTATCACTTGAACAACATTGGCTTCACCAACTTCCTCCACCCAACTGTCAAGTAATTCAAACAATTTCTCTCCTGTCTTGACCATAGAAGAAGCAACAAATAGATTTCGCAACATGAGTCCCCCTCTTGAAAAATTCTGATGACTTTTCTTTCTTATCGATCCATCCATCGACATAATTGAACATCGTTTTGCTACCATTATGTGAAATGATCCTTCGGTGATCCTTTGTAGAGCCAGTGCTCTTGGGTTAGTAACCCTTACATCATACTGAAAACTTGGTCCCTTGTAGCCATATATATTGCTTGATTGCCGCGAAGCATTGGTTGTAAACTAGCATAGTTCACCGCATTAAATGGAATCGCGACATCATACATCCATCTAAAAAATAGTTTATCAGCTCTCTCCTTGGCCTCTTTCTTGCAGGCATTGTTGATAGTAGTTTGAGTATTTTTTCTATTTTGAACAACCATTTATGGGTTAGGAGTGAAGAAATGATCCATAGGACCTTTTTGCCTGGTTCTCTTTAAGCAACTACCACTACCACCACTTCCCCCTCCGTATACCACCACTTTAGAAACATCATTTCTTCCATTTTGCAAGGTATTCCGGGTCCTCTGTCATCTTTATGCTTGAAACCCCGAATATATCTCAGTCACATTATGACTCCCCAAACTTATTTGATTTTGAGTTATTTTAGCTAGCATATAATCTTCTATTGCTTTCTATTTGTGTTCGGGACATCTTGTACACTTTTTCAAATTTCATCTCCCGACAAGGTGTTGCTTTTTTGTATAATTGCCTCCTTTAGTTACTTTATCACAAAAAATACAAATGAGCGTACTTGTATCTTTCTCATTTAATAAAAGGGTATATTTCCATCTCGGATCTTTTCTTCCACTTGTGGGCTCTACTTCAACTTCAATCTCTGTCCATTTTTGTGTATCTTTAAAACAAATTGTTGAAGCATGATATTCATATTAAACAAAATCTCTAAGCTTAAGCTTTTTAGGAAGTTAAGTCATTCTTTATAAATAGGAACTTGGTTTGGTAGGAGGTCCACAGGTTTGAATCACTCTCGCACAATTTAATCAAATGTTTATTTGAGGGTGATCCATGGACTCGACTTTCCACGTGCGTGGGTATGGGGCCATGTGCATGTGTAGAGGGTGTTTGAAACTTATGATATTTATATTAAACCAAAGGTAATCCTCTGAGCTTGAGCTATTATGAGAGTTAATTAGACTGCTTCAACGGAAATCATGATAAAATAACAAATTATATTGAGAAAAAATGAAAAATATACATATTATATTATATAGTATAAATCTATAAATTATAAGAAACATACTGTGTTTGCCAAGCAACTAAAAAATGTTTTAAATTTTTTGTTCTAATTGTTTTCATAATTTTCATAATTTTGTTTTCTATTTTTCATTGAAATTTTCATATTATTTTTTCCTATTTTGTACATTATTTTTCACCGAAATTTCCTATTTTTTTTAAATTTTCCTATATTTTTAGAATTTTTGAGAATGTTTATCTTTTTTTTTAAATTTTTCCGCGACAAAAATAAAAAAATGAAAAAAAACACTCTTTAAGAATCTTTTCTTCTTATTTCCTCTTAAATCTAGTTTTGAAAGTGTTTTTAAAGGTTTTAGGGTGCAATTTGAGATAGAGAGGGGTTTTTATAAGGCTTGAGGTTGAGACACACAAAACAACGTCGTTTTGGTTGCTAGAAGCCTAAAACGACCTTGTTTATATATATATATATATATATATATATATATATATATATACTGCTCTTATATATATGGAACAACGATGTCATTTTGTGGTGTTTTTATTTAAAAAAAATTAAGACTTGACCAATGGCGTCGTTTCTAGTTGGGTCTCGAGGCCTTAAGCTCCCTTTTCTTCTTCCCAGAAATTGGGGGCTTCTCTGCTTCTCCCCAGGTGCGTAGCCTCTTCCTCCGTTAACATTTCTCCATTTAAACTGACTGGCAAGAAGAGAAGGTACCTAGTGAAGCAGTAGCTAGAAGCTTGGAACCAATTTCGGTGCCTCATGCCCCTGCGCCTCACCTGAAACGAGGCGTTTTCGCTAGGAATTGGTGGAGAATTGCTTGAGCACGCTTTCATAACTAGCCCAAGATTACGTCATGCTTCGCGTTGTCAATGCCGCCATGCCGCTCGCCTTACGGTGCGTGAGGGGCGTGTAGCTCCTTCCGATCGCCGGGCATCACCACTGGTCGCTGGCGCGATCTACAAGCCTATGTCCCCGGGTTTTTTGATCTAGCTTTTGCGCTCCCGACCTCTTTTTTGTCCATTTTTCTCCGACAAACATATGCTTTCGAGATTCTTTTTAATTTTTAGGTCAAAGGGTCGGGCACCACTAAGCCCGCCTCTCCTGTCCCAGGAGTTGTTTTGTTCATACGAGAAGTGCTCGTTCCGTGCTCTGCAATGACTCTACTTATTTCTCATCTCTATGGCTGAAAAAGATGTCTCTATGGCCGAGAAAGATGTCTCTATGGTTGTGAAAGGTCAGACTTTTAATTCCTTTGTATTTGGAACTCCTATGATTACCTTGGATAAACTCACGGGAAGCGAAAATTATCAATCATGGGCGGTCACGTGGACTATGGTTTATTGGTAATATATGTGAGGATCATCTTACTACTTGTGGACATAAACATCCACAGGAAGATCAACGTCGCCAGTGGCGTAAAGAGCGATGCTTTTAATATGCAATATTATCACGGCAATCTATTGATGCGAGACTATGTAATATTGGGGCCTATAAAACTTGTGTTATATCTTTTGGAATCGGGTGAAAAAATTGTACACTAATGATATTTGGCGTCTCTAGAGGTAGAGCAAATATCCTCCATTGCTAATTTAGAAGTAACTTTGGGTATGGACTATATCTTCTTATGGTGGACGAGATATGCGCGCCCAGGATGAACTTGTATCTATGCGAAGTCTTCTAATACTAAGACTTCAGCGTCGAAGACATCAGTTTAGTCTTTATGATGGGAATTTCTTACGCGCTTAACCTCGGGCAGTTTTAAAGGCATGCAGGGATCGGATACTCATGGGTTGTTATTCCAAACTTTGATGAGGCTCTGCCCCAGCGGTTACTTCGCCATACCTCCATTGCACTGATCATAAGCTGCAAGATTACACTAGACACATACGTGATGGTTTCTTGGTCTCATTCTAGGGCGAGTTCGGAGGGTGGAAGGCCGCGGTAACAATCGGGTAGAGGACCACGAGCCTCAATGCACCTTAATGTCATGGGCTTGGACACACCGGTGATCGATCACATGGATTACATGGCAAGACCTCCACTGTCTTACTCATTTGGCTTAGTCTTCTTGTCGGCCCAGTGCAGAGCCCGACCGAAAATTTGAGCCCGGATCGGGGACAGCGGACCCGGGATTTACCATATATATATTTTTGAATATTGTGGAAATAAATGTAATCATTTCGGTTAAAGAGGACCCATCGTTTTGTCAATTAACACTTTCATTCAATATGACATGTATGCCCTTTCAATATTATCATTTACAAAACATTATCAGAGTTCATCTCCACAAATAAATCGAATATGTTATTCCCATGAGCTTATGCATTTTGGTTTCATTAAAAAATGATCAAATAATGTCATGGGATGAAATGTATGCAACAATCTGAAGTGTTTACTTATACTCTGCACAATTCGACGATGACTACGAACTCTACGGTGTTGCTCTTGTCCTAGTCACTTTCAGTCATATAGCATTGACAAAAACAACTCGCTAAACATTTTCATGCTTAGTGGTTCTATGCAATTCTCTCTTCATTTCAATTAAACACAAATATGCAGCTTTTTTGAAACAATGTTTTGGCACAATTCAATAGTCCATGTAATATACATTATATATATGTGCTTATTTCACATACTTTCATTTGCAAATAATTTGATCACTTCAAAGTATACAATTTCATCGCGATATTTCATTGAAACTTCAAAATCATGCATTTCACACATTTACTTATAATTTTGCGCCCCAAGCGAATTTACTTGTGAATTTCGGTGCATAGGATAACGAGAATCCAGAGCACGGTCCGGTATGTTGCGGTCGGTAAAAAAAACATTTAATAACCTGATGCGGTTTATTTGAACATTGGCGGATTATTACAAATTCATTTTTATTATTACACGTGCGGAATCTTGTCATTGTTCGCAGGATCGGTATCTTGGATTATACATCATTTTGTTCGGTAATCTTGTTACATTGACCCTTATTGGTATACCAATCTATCCTTAACTCGAATATGACGGATAACATTATATTAAGGGCATTAAAACCCAGTCATAGTAATTTACAATATTGTATATACATTTATACCCAACTAATACATTTTGATGGCTCATGCAATTTTTATGGCAATGCATTTAAAATCAATTTTCCTAAATCGCTTAAAACAAATCACATATGCAGTTTTCTTGAAAATCCATTCAACCAACGATCCGCAAAACTTGAAATAAGAAGAGATGTATGGAGAACAAACCCGGGTTGTCGCTCCTCGATACCTATCCTCGGAGTCCGGGTTCTTGGCTCGGGCTTAGGCTTCCCTCATCACCCGACCCCTAATCCATCACGATTAGAGAACAATATTAGTTAGCTTATTTGGGTTTAGTTAAGAGTTGTTTTTACTCGAAACATTTTAGTAAAATTTCTAGGAACAAATGATCCACGTTTTGCAACACAATAAAGTCAGATTGTTTCTCTATAAATAAATTTTATTCGAAATTAGAATCACATCAATTCGAGACCTTTGGCTTCAGATATGTTCAAGACAAGCGGAACTACTTTTTATTTTCAAAACGAGAACCAAAATTTGCCCAATCGAATTTCACTTTGGCCGAATTTCTAGGTCCCGAGGGGTCGGGTAGTACACTTATTTCAAAGAGATTTGTTCTCCTAGAAGTCTCGTTTATCAAATTTGAATTACTTAATTTGGATGACTGAAACTCAACTTATAGCATAAATACCAAAACTTTTCAAAAACACCAAAATTGTACAAGCGAACTAGAGCTGCACAGCAGAGCCTCACTTTGCTAATTTTGGGTCCCCATGGGGTGAAAATTTGAATACACTTATTTGAGGAGATTTGTTAACTTTTAGAAATGCAGTTTGCTGAGAAATTTGAATTACTGATTTGGATGAGTGATGACCAAACAAAAATATGGGTTTTGGAAAATTTTGACAGCATCTTTCCTAAAATCCCAACATTTTCCTTTATCTGAAAATTCACCGAAACGATCTAACCCGAAAGCACTTTGAAACTTAGCTTCAAAACAACCCAGCGATCTACAACCATTTTAAAAACACTTTTATTCGATTTGGGGTTTCATCAAACCCCGAACCGCAGACGGTAAAGGGGGTTAGGGTTAGTTTTCATACACTTTGGCTCTCTTTCTTTTAAACCTTCTTCTTCCTTCTTCTTTGTTTGGCTCAAATCCTTGGAGAACACAAAGCAACTTAGTCTCTACCATTTCCTACCGGCGGAGTGCCCTAGTTCTCAATGTGAAATAATGCCCCAGAATGAGAAATGCCATTCAAAGACTTGATTTTGGTCTTAACTCAAAACGCTCACTGAGCCTTGTTTGGCTAGCACATTATTTCCTAGTTTCTCATTTTTTACATTTAATTATTCTTTTTCTCTTTCATTTGCTATTCAACTTGTACCGCTTCTTCCATTTGGCACATACACTTCTCATTTATGACCCTTGGGTCCTCATTTTGACATTTTGCAATTTCTTAATTCTTTTTATAATTTAGGGTTTTATCATTTTTTCTTTCTTTAACAATATAAATTTCGAGAAAAATACAATTTAACTTATTTGCTCCTGCAGGCGTGTTGCCAAACTTAGAGTTATTACAGGCGTTACCTCTTCCTTCCTTAAAAGAATTTCGTCATCGAAATTACTTTCATTGAACAGTTGTGGATATTGCTGATGCATGGTTTCTTCACTTTCTCACGTGACTTCCTATGTCTTGTGGTTTCTCCATAATAATTTGACCAATGAGATTCGCTTGTTCACTTGGTCTTGACTTCTCGAGCACGAGATCTCTGAGGCTCTTCTTCGTATGTTAAGTGCAGTCCTAAACTCGATAACTTCCGAAGAGATCACATGTGGCTTGGTCATTTAATACCTCCTTAATTTTGGAAACATGGAAAACATTATGGATCTTTTCAACTCGGAGGTAGGCTAGTCTACTTATGCCATAGGACCACTTTCGTCACTTCATACGGTTGGTTCCGTAGGAACCTGGGGCTCAAACTTGTCATTTTCTGAATGCGCGACTTTCTTCCAAGGAAAAACTTTTAAGAACACTTTCTCACCAATCTCATATTGAATGTCTTTTTCTCTTCAAGTCGGCGTAAGACTTTTGTCATCGGTAATTTGCGCTTTTAATATTTCTCTGATTATTTTCACCTTTTCCTCGGTCTTTTGAATCAAATCGGGGCCGAGTGCTTTCTTCTCACTTAACTCTGTCCAACACAATGGTGTTCATTTCATACGTAGAGAGCCTCGTAGGTGCCATTCAATACTTGGCCGGAAGCTATTGTTATACACAAATTCAACTAAGGAATATGTCTATCCTAACTACCCACTTATAATAGTCGATCACACAACTTCTTAGCATATCTTCTAAAACTTGGGGAATCACTCTTTTGATTGTCCATGTCAGTCACGTGGGTGGAGAAGGCGTAGCTGAAGTCGGTGATAGAGTCTTATAAAACCTCTTTGTAATTTCCCAAAATCTCAAGGTAAACCTTGGATCTCTATACGAGAAATGATGAGCACTAGAATCCCATGTAACTAAAACTGTTTCCTTTGCGGAAACTGCGCAGCTTATCAGTGAATAGTTGGTTCTTATTGGTAGAAGTGAGTTGAGCTTCTTCAATCGAGTCTACCACGACCCGAGTGAATCATGCTTTCTCCTTGTCAATGTGTCAGAACCTGAAAATCTATTGTGATTCGGGTCCTATTTCCATAGGTATTCTAATGAACATGACAATCTCGAAGGAACTTGATGTTACGCACCGCTACGACACACCATACATTTGGTCACAAATTCCGAAACATCTCTCTTCATTCCGGACCACTAGTATGAAGTCTTTAAATCCTGATACATTTTCGTGCTACTAGGATGCATAGCAAAAGATCCATTGTGTGCCTCTTCAAGAATGAATTTCTTCATCTCATCATCATTGAATTTTCGTCGGTCTACATATTACAAGAATCTATTCTCATTCAGCTTCCAGGTTCTTTCCCCTCTCTATTCTGATTTACAATTGCAGACATTTTCTCATCACTCTTTTATGCCTTTAGCATTCGATTTAACAAATTCGGTTTTGCTATCAATTCCGCTACTATTGTACCGTCATCTGATAATGACAAATGAGCATTCAATGCTAGTAGTGTTTATACTGACTTTCTACTTTCCGGCGATGCGCTCGGCATTAGCTTTCTAGGATGGTAGTCGATCCGCACTCCATAATCCTTGATCAACTCCATCTATCTACGTTGTCTCAAGTTAAACTCTCGTTGCGAGGGCTTAAGACTTTTGTGATCGGTGTACACTTTTATCCGTAAAGATAGTGTCTCCATATTTTCAATGCAAACACAATGATGACCAATTCCAAATTATGTGTAGGGTAATTCTTTTCATGCGACTTCAACTGCCTTGAAGCATAAACTACCACTTTACCCTCTTGCATAAGGACACATCTGAGTCCATTTAGCGAAGCATCACTAAAGATCACATATTCTTTATCGTAAGTCGGTTGAGTAAGGATCGGAGCCTCGGTTAAGAATGCTTTCAACTTTTCAAAACTAGTTTGACATTTTTCACTCCACTCAAATCTCACATTCTTTTGGAGTAATCTCGTCATCAGGGCCGCAGTCATCGAAAACCTTTTAACGAATCTTCTGTAGTAACCTGCCAAGCTTAGGAAACCATGCACTTTCATGACATTTCTCGGTGGTTTCCATTCAAGAATCACTTCTATCTTACTTGGATCCACCCTAATTCCCTCTTTTGATACAATGTGTCCAAGAAAGGACACTTCCCTCAACCAAAATTCACACTTACTCATTTTTGCATACAACTGTACCTTTCTCGAGGTTTAACACTACGAAGGTGTGTCTCATGATCTTCGATCCTTTGAATATCTGAGGATGTCATCTATAAACACCACGACAAACACGATCTAAAAGCGGTTAGAAAGCAAGCTTTATTAAGTCCATGAAAGCTTGGCTGGTGTCTATCGACGAATGGCATTACAAGGAACTCGTAATGTCCATACCGTGTTCTAAACGCCGTCTTATTCACATCTGCATCCTTAATCCTTAATTGATGATACCGAAAACGTAGGTCGATGCCGAAAAACCAGCGCCCGCGCTGGTGGTCGAACGAGTCATCAATTTTGGGTACTTAGGATACTTGTTCTTCACTGACATCTTGTTCAATTGCCTATAATTAACATACAACCGAGGTGTACCATCTTTCTTCTTAACTAAGAGCATTGGGCTTCGCATGTGAGGTGATACACTTTCGGACGAATTAATCCCTTTCTAATAATTCTTGGCCCCGAGAACTGTTTAACGTAGCTTTCATCGTAGCCGTTCTATGGGGTGTAATGGATGTTGGAGTGGCACGGAACAAACGTCGAACAACGTCGATTGCGAACTCCACATCCTCCCGGAGGCAACTCGCAACTCCTCCGAAACACGCTTGACAAAAGCCACTCCTCCCCACTCCGATGTCCTTAAGATCACTAATTTCATCTCTACAATCAACTACCACTGCGCTCCGACAACCAATCCATCCCTAATAATATCATATCGAACTCTCGAATGATAACCGATTAAGTCTCCCGTAAACTCATACTCGTGATTCGATGGGACAATTCCTCAGAACTCCATTCATAATGACACTATGCCCTAGCGAATTTGTCACCAAGATATCATATCTAAGCTTCACTCTTCTAAGAAACCCACCTAAACCTCTAATGAAAGTACAAACATGTGAACGAGTCAATCTCTTTATCGGGGCCTCGAACTTTCCATGCTTAACCTAGTAAGATCGACAAGATCCGCGATCGAGTCACTACTGATCCTTATATGCAAATGCAATGCATGTCAACACAATTTCAAAATCAATTTATAGAACTTAAACCTAGCTCCGATACCACTTATCATGTCGCGGCTTTCACCCGACTCGACTCGACCCCGAGGCCCAACTGATCCAGTGGACGCTGACCTAGCTTTTACTATATATATGCATTTTCGAATGTAGAAATAAATGTCGATAATCATTTCTTAAGTAAAGAGGGCTCATCGCTTTGTCAATTAACACTTTTATTCAATATGACATGTATGCCTTTTCAACATTATCATTTACAAACATGATCGTAGTTCATCTCATAAATAAATCAAATATGTCTTTCCCACGAAAACTTATACATTTCGTTTCATTACAAAAAGCGATCAATAATGCCACGATGAAATATATGCATGAGATTCAGCATTTACTTATACTGCGATGATTCGACCATGACTTTGAACTTGCGCTTCGCTTCTTCAAGTTCCTGGCCACTTAAGACATGCGCGATGATAAAATAACGCGCTTAAGCATTTTCATGCTTAGTGGTTCTATGCAATTTTCTTCATTTCACTAAACATAAATACGCAGCCTTTCTCAACCAATGTTTTAATAATTTCAATAGTGCATGCAATATATGTTATATATATGTGCTTATTTCACACACTTTCATTTGCAAATAATTTGATCACTTCAGAGTATACAATTTCATATGCAATATTTCATTTGAAACTTAAATCATGTACACATAATTATTTATAATTTTCATTTTTAAACGAATTTAACCATGAATTTCTGCATAGGATAACTGAATCACCAAAGACGGCTCATCAACGCAGCCTGGTGAAAAAATAACATTTAGTAACACGTAACTCATTCGGGTCATGATCGTTATTTACAAATTCATTTTCACAGACACTACCGACATCAGTTCCGCTGGGCTACGTGATCTGGGAGTGCCACTATAAATCATTTTGTTCGCAGATACATTGACCTTTATCGTGTAAACCGGGATCTATCCCCACTCGAATATGATGGATAACATTCTATTATGGTGCATTAAAATTACCATGGTAATTTTGCAATATTGTATGATACATTCATACCCAACACACATTTGATGTCGGTGCAAGTTTTATGGCAATGCATGAAATCATATATTTCCTAAATCACTTAAACAAATCACATATGCGCTTGAAAATCATTTCCCAACCAACGACCACAAAACTTGAAATAAGAAGAGAGGTGGAGAATAAACCTGTGCTGTTGTCGCCCTGATTCCTATCCCCAATCTAACTGCTCGGGATGTAATTTCCTTGTCATCAATCCTTAATCCATCACAATGAGAGAACAATATTAGTTGGCTTATTTAGGTTTTTAGTTAGGGTTGTTTTCTACCAAACTTCCTTCAAGTAAAATTTTTTGGGAACAAATGATCCACATTTTACCCAACTTCTTTCAAGTCCATTGTTCCCCTATAAATGTATTTTATCTTAAAATCGGAAATCATCCACTCCGGAGCACTAAACCTCAGACATGCTCAAAACAATTTACTACTCTATTTTCAAACAACTAGACCTATAGCCCTAAAATAGCCTTCACTCTCACAAATTTCTGCCTAATAAATCTAAATTTGAATGCACTTATTTCAAGGAGATTTGTTCTCCTAGAAGTCTAGTTTACCCAGAAATTTGAATCATTTAATTTGGATGAGTGAAACTCAATTTATGACCTAAATACCAAAACTGTTCCATAACATCAAAACTGTATCAAACCGAACTAGAATTTGCTTGAAAACAGAGCCTCACTTTGACAAATTTCTGGGTCCAATGGGGTCCAAATTTGAATACACTTATTTCAAGGAGATTTGTTCTCCTAGAAGTATAATTTATCCATAAATTTGAATCACTCAATTTGAATGAATGAAACTCAACTTATGGCTTAAATACCAAAACTGTTCCAAAACACTAAAACCCGTACTCAAACCTGAGTCCACTACTCAAAACAGGCCTCACTTTGACGACCCGAGTCCTATGGGGTCTAATTTTGAATACATTTATTTCAAGAGATTGCTTTCTTAAGTCTACTTTATCCAGAAATTTGAATCAATTAATTTGATGAGTGATGACTAAGTTATGGCTAAATAAAATACTGGTTTTAAAATTTGACAAAGATCTCCTTAAACCCCAACATTTATTTTGGTGGCCAAAAATTCCTCAAAACCAATCCTAATCCAAAAGCACTTTGAAACTTAACCCAAAATAACCCTAAACTGAGCCTACAACCATTTAAAAAACACTTATATTCCACTAGTTTTCATCAAACCCAAACACAACATTAAAGGGGTTAGTGGTTATTTAATACTCACCCTTTCTTTCACTTCCTTCTTCTTCCTTCTTCCTTGTTTGGCTCAAATCCTTGGAGAGCACAAAACCAACTTGGTCTCCTCTCTCACTCTCTCAACCGTGCCCTAGTTCTCAATGTGAAGATATGCCCAAATGAGAAATGCTATGCAAAGACCTATTTTTGGTCTTAACTCAAAACCTTTACTAGGCCTTGTTTGGCTAGCACATTATTTCCTCATTTCTCATTTTTGTGTTTTAATCCTTCTTTTCTCTTTCATTTACTATTCAACTTTTTACCCTTCTTCCATTTTGGCACATACACTTCTCATTTATGACCCTTGGATCCCCATTTTGACATTTTACCAATTTAACCTTAATTTTTTATTAATTCGGTTTTATCATTTTTTCTTTCTTTCTTTAACAATATAAATTTCGGAAAAATACAATTTAACTTATTTTATACCCTAAACATGTTATAAAACTGCTAGGTTATTTTTAGGGTGTTACACTTCTGATCCTTCTGTGAGTTCGAGTTTTGTCTCAGGGAGGCTCATCCTCACCTCAGGGGGGTCATTCTTACTCTCGGTGAATATGAGGAGTACCTTCGTCTCACTCAAGGAACCAAATCTTCTTCTATTGCTTATGTTGCCTAGACCGGTAATGTCTCTACTTGCCTTTCACACTCATCTGCACCTTGGATCTAGTGCTGAAGCCGAGTATCGAGCTATGACCCTAGCAACATGTGAATTCATATGGTTGAAGCATCTCCTCCAAGAGCTAAGATTTGGGAAGGCATCTCCTCTAAGAACTAAGATTTAGAAGGATGAAATGTGATGAAGCTTATATGTGATAACGTGCTGCCTTGCATATTTTTACTAACCCGCTTTTCATGAGAGGACCAAACACATCGAAGTGGGATTGTCACTTTATCGTGAGAGAAGACACACGGATGCATGACTACTAACCTACTAGCAGATATCTTTACTAAGTCTCTTAGAGGTCAAGTAGATAAAGTATATGTGATGCTTCTGTGCTTTTGACTCCAGGTGTTTACCTTGAGGGGAGTGTTAAGGTTTAGTCTCCTAATCTATTTAGGGATTCTTTTTTCCTTCATTTCCTAGTCTCCTAATTGGAATCTAACTTATTTCCTTTTGCCCTAACACTAGAGTATAAATATGTATGTTTCTCCCTTTGTAAATTTTAATGAGAATACAGAATTTATTTTCTCAATAATTTATACTGATAGCACATGACAAAAGATTTGTGTTAGATATGTAAACACTTTGTGGGCATGGTATTTTAATAGAAATTCAACCTGCTTGAATAAGAAAAAAGGGAAGAGAGCTTTTTCTGGTTTACGGAAAAGGAGCTCTAGGTGTCCACTAACAGGATCTTTTTCATCAGAATGTTTTTGCTTGGTTAGTGAGGAGGTTGGAGGAAGGTTGATCAAGGGTTTTTCGTAGAAATGTGTTTGTGACTTTTTGCTTTATTTGGATAATAATCTGCGGAACATTCATCCAGGGTTTTATAGGGAGTTGTATGTGTAATCTCATCCGTATTTGGGCATTAGCTTGTGATCTCATTCTTATCTGGGTATTAGCCTGTGTGAAAGGATAGAAGAAAAGATTATTTTTCTTTATTGAATGGATGTGTTACATAGTATAGAGACACTTGTATTCATACAAAAGAATGGAACAAAATAAAGTGTAAAAGGAAAATAAAGTGTAAGAGGAGGAAGGGCAGAAAGGTAGAGATAAACCAAAGAATATCTGGAGAATATTCTATGATTCTCAATAGCCTGCATCCAGAAATATATGAATCACCTCACTGGAGGAATAAACCAAGCAGACCTAGTGCAGGACCTCTACTGGGCTTGGTATATATTGTGAAAAGGTGATGTGTAGACTTGGTGTCTGTAAGAATTGTTTTCCTGAATCTACAGAAAGAAATGTGAAATGCAGTCAGGGACATTACTGTTCATTCTAAATGCCATTGAATCCAGTTAGCTGTGGCCTACAGGGGATCTCTTAAATAGTCTTCTTTCTGATGATCAGCTTTTAGCTTACCTAAAATTTTCTCAAGTTAGCATACATGTACCCCTTTCCAGGAAAACTGATTCCAGGGTCTTTTTATGGAAATAGTGATTCTATTTCATGCTTCTCAGTATTATTTAAAGCTTATAAATAGAGATTTATGATAATGTGGTTTATGTATGAACGGTTGTCACTTGTCATTTATCAATATATTTTTATTATTATGGTGTAAGGTGTTGCAAATTGCCAGGTAGGCTTTGCAGAAAGCCTTTTTAGCATTCTTTCTACTGACTGACCATTCTCTCCGCTTGTTAGGACTGAACTTCGCCTCTAGCCACTTCAGCAGCAAAAACCTTTCATCCAAGCTCCTCAGCCCTTTCATCAACTCCAGATGCTACCACAACACCAGCAACAGCTTTTGCTTGCCCAACAAAATTTGACATCCTCGTCTCCCAATGATGATAGCAGAAGACTGAGAATGCTTCTTAATAATCGGAATATGAGTCTTGGGAAGGATGGTCTTTCAAATTCTGTTGGTGATGTTCCAAATGTTGGCCTACCTCTGCAAGCAGGCTTCGTCCTGTTTTGCCTCGTGGATACTGATATGCTAATTAAGGTGATCCATCCCTTCTATCAGTCCTACTATCATCTTATGTTTGTTGGTGTATTTTCTATTCTTCTTTCTTTAATTTCTCCCCATTCCTCTTTCCCCTGGTCTTATCCTCTACAGGCTAGCTGTATATTTCATCACCTTTTTGACTTATGAAAGTTTCCTTTATTTTTAGATAAAAATGGCCCAATTACAGCAGCAACAGCAGCAGCAGCAACAACATCAACAACAACAACAGCAACAACAACAACAAAGCAGTAATCAATCACAGCAGCAGCAGCAACAGCAGCTTCAGCAACATGCACTCTCAAGTCAGCAATCTCAGAGTTCAAATCACAACATGCATCAGCAAGATAAAATGGGGGGGGCTGGCAGCATCACTGTGGATGGTAGCATGTCAAATTCTTTTCGAGGAAATGATCAGGTCTGTTCCATGCGGGATCCTTCTTGTTCAATATCTAAAACAAATAATCAGGATTACGGTAAATAGTAACATTTCCTTAAATGGTATCACTACCTTCTTTTTTTTTTTTTTTTATGTTTGCCAAATATATTTATGGACTCCACTTTACACTCCAGTAAATCTCTCCCTTCCCTCTTCTTCCTCCCTTAGCAAATTAATTGACAATTTGTGACATTCTTGTTACATGACTAGGTTGTTGCTGCACTAATTTCTCACTCTGCTAGGTGTGATTTATATCACTTCAAACAGTTTTGTGAATGATGCAAAGATTTAGTGGACGTAGAAGTTCCCTGCATTTAATAGTCAACCAATAAAAAAATAATAATAATTGCAGGCTTAATACCAGGCTCACTTGCATTGCCTGTAGTTTACATGGTGGTTTTGCCCATCCACTTGAGGATTAATCAATTTCTTCACTAGATTGAAAGCATATTTTTAACTGCTTGGGTGATAAAAAGAATATATCAAGGAGAGAAGTGGTGCGTGCAACCTTTCTTTCTTCCTTTGTCTGCCAGGAGTGGTCAGTAGAATGGAGGAAGTATATGGTATTTCAGACGTGCCAGAGCTGGTCTGGGGTATAAACTTTGTAGGATTACAATATTGTTTTTTGATAGGCTTCTTAGGATTACGGTTTTGAGTGGGTCCTAATAATTTTCCTCAATGCATTTTAAGGCTTCAAAAAACCAGACTGGGAGAAAGAGGAAGCAGCCTGTTTCATCTTCTGGTCCAGCCAATAGCTCAGGAACTGCTAACACGGCAGGACCTTCCCCAAGCTCAGCACCCTCTACACCCTCAACTCACACACCTGGAGATGTGATGTCAATCTGGGCTTTGGCACACAGTGGTAGCCTTCAAAACCACTGATGATGTTCAGCTCTGATGGTACTGAACCTTACATCACCCTCAAATCAGTTGGTGAGCAAAGTCTTTACCTTCTTGTATTTAATGAAGGGGTTTTTTTTATTATTCGCATGAATTCTCATTGGTATTCCATTTTGGCAGTGGGATGATAAAGATCTTGAATTGCAGGCTGATATGGATCGTTTTGTGGAGGACAGTTCCCTTGATAATGTTGAGTCTTTTTTATCCCATGATGATGCAGACCCTAGAGATACAGTTGGTCGTTGTATGGATGTCGCATGTGAGGTGATGGCTTCACATTTTTATCTGGCCTGCATTGTAACCATTTTCCTGAACTTTTGAAATTTCTTGTGTTGTCTTTGTTCTCTGATCTGGTTGCATAACATGCTATGAGTTTGCAAGTTTATGTACTCTAATAGTTTTTGTTATAGTATGAATCGTACATTAACATATTGGTTATAATATGTTTCATACATTAACATATTGGTTTGTATCTTATATTACTTATAGGGTTGTAACCATTTAGGTAGAATATATCATCTTACCTAATGTATAACCTAACCTTCTTGCATATATATGTATGATGACTCAATGAAACAAAACACAAGGAATTCACTCCTCCAACTCTCCTTCTTAGTTTCTGTTGATGGCATCGTAGCCTAGAGCCTGTGATTGAGAGAGTTTCGACGCTTAGGCAGTTTTTCTGGAGTGCTCAAGAGATTGGTGGAGGGGTTTTTAAACAACGGCTCGGGAGGGAGAGGATCTCACCGCCGCCTTGAGAAGTTTCACAATCGACGAGCCGGTCGGAAAAATCGCCACGGAAACCACGCTTGTGAGCTCCACGCACCGCCACACTGTTTCGGGCTAGAACCACATGCACTGCGAGTGTGGGCGCCGGGGAATCAGCCCGCTCGACCTCTCCTCCAGCGGTCGCCCGGCGCCGACAAGACCTCCTGGCTCCACGGTTTCTCTCGCTTCGGGTACTCGATCCTGCTTTTGGTGATTTTTGTGTCCGACAAATCCCATCAGGCCGAAGGGTTTCGTGAAGATTTTTTGAATTTACCTTCAAGTTACTGTCCCGACTACTCTCCTTGGCTTGGGTCGAGCGAAAGGCGATACGAAGTTTGTTTCGGCTCCGAAGTGGTCCCGATGATGTCTAAGATCATGGAGGACAAACTGACTGGTCCTGGGGATCGAGTAAAACCGTCTCGCCTACTGGTGAGTACTCAGATGGCCAATCACCTTACCAAGGACCCTCCTAATGGACATGAATTGGAAGGATTGATGGCCGGAGGATGATAGCGAGTCTCTTTTCTCCAAATATGTAATCTATTAATGTAAAAGTATTACTCACAATGATTGTGAGTTTGTTAAGGAGCTAATGAATTATTTGGAATTCATGTATTCTAGAAAGAGAAATATTTCTCGCATCGTCGATGTGTGTCAAGCCTTATCACCAGAAACAAGACTGGCCATAGATAAAATTTTGTGGACTATAAAGACATAATGAGGAACTCAATGTACTCTACCCTTAGTTCGTATGTTAAGGTCCAAGATCAACAAGAAATGATGACAAAGTGGATGAGCTCCCAGCCGCCTCCTTTATGGAGCATGATTCCTATATGTGACTCATTCAGCCTTGAAGTTTCTTCTTCCAAGAAACATACAATGATACCTGCACATAAATATTTATTGCCTCTCTAATTATCTACCTGTGATGAGCAAAGGCTCTCGTCAGTCAAAATAGTTGTGATTTGGAAAGCCAAGAGGGACATATGCCTCCAGAGGTAACACTAGTGAATCTAGTTTTGGAGGGGCTGTGTGTTATTACTGCAAAGCCCGTACATGTGATACGAGACTAAGAAATCAGAGAACCCGGAAGCGTAGATTTCCGTCCGCCCATATAGCCTCCTCAACCGAGGCATTTGACAAGTTAGTCCAATTCTCCCCAGACGAACTCGCCAGGTTCCCACTGCACGTGAAACTGTAACAGGTCTTCATCTACTTGCTACCAACTATTATCAATCAAGTAACCCAAACACATAACCCAAACACATGCTTAGGCTCTATTCTTTTCATTCCGAATGGGTAAACGACTTGAGCCATAGATCACATGATGTCATTCTAGTTTATTTTCTACTTCTTCACCAATCTTCACCTTCCATCATTACTTCGTAGACGGGTCACAACTCGTTCTCGGGTTCAGCATCGCTTTCTTCTCAAATTTTCTATTCCCTATAATTTGTATCGAGTTTACCTAATTTATCTTTAATTTGCATTCGTGAGCAAACGAACCAGCTCTTCAATGTCAGGTTCTATTCTTTCTCGATTATTGGGTTCTTTCGTGATCTTATAACGAAGCATTATTGGGTGTGGCGCTGAGTCCGGGGTTTCATATTCTCGATCCCCGCATTACCGAGACCCACAGTAGCCCGTACACATAACCATTGGAGACTCTATTTGGCAGATCGCCACCTCTCTTTCACTATTGAAGAAATTGTGTCCCTAGTTTCCGAGTTTGTCGTCCTTAGATTGTGAGTCTTGTCAATTTGCAAAACATCATCATCTTAGTTCTCGTCTTAGAGTCAATAAATGAGCTGGTGTTCCTTTTGAGTTAGTCCATTTGGATGTGTGGGGTTCATGGCTAGTTGTGTCCCCAACTAGTTTTCGTTATTTTGTTACATTTGTCGATGATTATTCACAAACAATCAAGAGATTTAATGAAAACCATTGAGTTATTTTCTCACTTCATGCCTTTCAGGTTGAAATTGGGCAATTCTGTGACTTATGTTCAAAACTGAGAAGTGATAATGCCAAAGAATATCTATCCTCGAACAATTTCGGCCATTCATGCTCGTATCGACATCCTCATCATACATCTTGTGTTGATACTCTTTTAGAACAGTTGCCGAAAGAAAAATAGACACTTGAAACCCTCTCGCTCTATTATTTCAAATGCACGCACACAAGGGATTTGGTCACGGTTTATATTTGCTTTCTGCTTTTAATCAATCGGATGCCTTCCTTGTCTCGATTGACCACTTGCTTTCAAACCCTCTTTCCCCATAAACTACTTCAAATGAGCCTCAGAGCCTGGGTACTTGTTTTGTTCTAGATGTTCGTTTCAAGATGTGTCTAAACTCGACCTTAAGTCATTAAAGTGTATCTTCCTCGTTACTCTTTATTTAAAGGTATATGTGTTATTTTCCTTGTCTCTTGAGGTACCTTAAGTTTATGCCGATGTCACATTTCCGTGTGAGAATGCTCATTTTTCTCTCTGACCGATCCACAATAGTTAAGGGTGATGATGATTTGCTCGCGATATCATTCTTGCCTCGCCAACTCCCGCCCTGCTCCGCACTTTCTGACAGCTCTTATCACTCAAGTCTATGCTCGACGCCACACCCCCATTTCGAGCACTCCAATCACGCTTTGATATCGATCTAGTCTCTTAAAGGGAAATGGACCCTTTCATTGCTCTTCGTAAAGGTAAATCAAATCTCATTCTTCTGCTCTTATAACCATTTGTCATCCCATTCTGTCTACTTATTGTGTATCATCACCGATTCTATTTCATATCGCTTAACAAGTGGTTTACGGCTTCCATCATCTTGGTCATGTATGCCATGACTGGGAGAAAATGGATTCCCTTGATCGATAACGGTACTCCCTGGACTGGGTGCTGCTGATCATAAGAAGAAAGCCATCGTCGTCACGGTGTTTATAGTGAAGGTTGAACTCTGATGGATCCATCACAGGCTAAAATCCGCCCGCCTGCCACAAAGGGTACTGCATTATGGTGGATTATTTTGATACCTTTCCTGCTGCTAAGCTAACTCCTTATTCAATCATTTTGAGACTTTGTTAAAGCACCATGGTTTAATCTATTTAATCAGATATGTTAATGCCGCTTTTCTTCACGTGGACCCACAGGTAGCGAGAGGTTTATACAAAGTGTCCTCCTCGCAGCTTGTTTACCTTGTGAGATTGGTAGAGCTCTGGTCACCAACCATTATATGATAAAACAAAGTCCCCTGCATGGTTTGCGTCTGTGTGAAGGATTGAGAATTCCTTGTACAGGAGCAAATCCGCACCATCCGCCTTTTATTAAACTCCTGCCAGTATCATCTGTTTAGTTGTGTATGTTGATGATATTATCATTACTGGGGATGATATGACATGTATATCTTCACTTAAGTTCTTCTTCATGCATTAATTTCACACAAAGGACTTAGCATGCTAAAATGCTTCATGTTGAGGCTAAGTGAGGACAAACAGGAATCTCTTATTTTAAAGGAAATATGTGTTTGGATCTATTGTCCGAATAGGAAAATTAGCAAAGAAGTCATGCCATTCCCCATGGGCACAAAGCCTACATCTTACTCGAGAGAAGACGAATTATTTGAAGACCTAGCACATGTGGCTGGCTGATTGAAGTCGAATCCACCTCACTGCATCATCTTGATATTATACTCTATAAGTGTTGTAAGCTAATACATGTCTTCTGCAACAATTGATCATTTGTATGCTAACAAATCTCATGTTACTTGAATACTAATAAAAAGAAATTCCATGTTTGAAAGGAGATCCTTGATTGCTGATTTATATAGAATCATGTATATAATTTAGAGTGTTTCACTGATTCAAATCAAGCAGATCTAAGGAAGACAAGGTTCACTTCAAAGTTACCGGTGTTTCATGGAGAGAATCTGGGGCCACAAGAGTAAGAAATGTGAAACATTGCCTCTGATCTAGTATAGAATCCAGTATAGATAATGACAGTTAAATTATAAAGTGGTAGATTATGTTGCTCCATCAACTTTTGGCAGAAGTCGCAGATAGAAAAACCCCGCCTAGCAAACTATGACAACCAGCCGCCTCTATATTGCCTCTAATCCAGCTTTCCATGAACAACTGAACATAGAGAGATTGCACTCTTTCCGCGCAGTCATAACTCCTGGCTGATGACAGTGATACGCAAGACAAGAATTGAGCCGAGAGCCTTCACAAAGCGCTTTAAACTGAAAGATCGTTGTTACCTATGTAACAAGTCGGGCATGATTAACATTTATGCTCCAACTCGAGGGGAAGTCAAGTATAAGATGTGATCACACGCTAACATATTTAAGATAAGACGATCATACACAACATATTGTTTGCATCTTATTATATGATAGAATATTTTACTTATAGGTTGTAACTATTTAGGTAGAATAAAATCATTTTACCTAATGTATGAGCCTAACCTCTTGTATATATACGTATGATGACAACCCTCAAGGTTTCGACTGGGTAGAGCGAGCGTAGGAAGACGACAGCTCATGACGACGATGAGAAGGTAAAGTAGAAGCTTCCATCAGGCGGTTGTTCGTGGGTGGACCAACGTCACAAGGGATGCTGCGAGGTAATCAAGGAATAAAGCAGCTGCTTTTCTTATCATGATGGCCCCTTCACTCGGGGTTCTTTTGAGGATGTAGAGAAGCTTCGACACGAAGGGAGGAACAATGGGTCCTGGAGTTGCAAGAGAGGCGTAGGAGATATCAAATGGTTAAGGAAGGGAACCACGCTCGCCCTTTGGTTAGCTTGAAAGTCACCGAGGCAGCGGACAAACTTTCTATCTGTGGTCGAAAGGAGGAGAAATGCGAGAGGTTGGCATGAAATTGCAAATTTGCTGCGTGAGTTGGGAGTCCAGTCACACTTGGAGATGTAGAAGAGAAGAGATATAGAGATGGAGGAAAAGAAGAGAAAGCCAAGGAAAATGCCTTACTCGGGGGCAAAAGTTCCAAATGGACAAAGTGCATCCTTTGGCAAGAGATTCTCTAACAACTCCCACCCCGCAGATAAGGTAGAGGTGAATTTTTATGGAAATGATCGGTGCCAAATTCTTGATTAGATGGATCGGTGTTTAGCGGGGACTGGGTTGCATCGACTCCACCCTTCTCAATTTGGAGAAAGCAAGGAAGGAGATTGAAAGGCAACCCGGTCATAATTTTAGGGAAGAAACTTCTCTTGGAGTTCGATTTGAAGGGGGAAGCATTGAGGGTCTTGTAGAAAGGTGAAAGGAAGTTTTCCTTTTTTAGGATAAATCTGCGTCGATGGAAGTCCAATGACGACTGTTCTTCACATTCCAAAACTCCAAAAGAAGTATGGGTTAGGTTATTTGGCCTCCCTATTTTCTTATGGGAGGAAAAGAACTTGAAAAGGTCGAGATGCTTTCTGCTCTATTGGCCGCTGACAAAGGTACTAGGGTTTTCAAAGCCTAATGTACGCCTTCTGTTCGTGGATGGAGAGAAGTATCCGCATGTGTTGGTCATCAAGATGGAGGGGAAGAGCTAGAAGATCCAGCTTTGGTGGGAATTTCCACCTATTTCCACTGTCCTGTCGATGAGGAATCCTATGATTTTCTGCAAGGATGGACAAAGGGAGGAAGATGAAGTGATCACACGTGTCGTGGAGCTCGTGGTTGAGGGGTCGAGGCTCACCGAGATGCTGACAATGAACATGTATGGGGCTCAACCTCCGCGATCCGACGCCATCTCGCGGGTTTTGACCCCGATCCCACACCCTTCGATGCAAAAGGTCGCTTGCCGGACCCGACATGGGGATTACACTTTCTGGCCTCGAACTCTCGGATCCACACCACAAAGAGGTTTTTTTAGAGGAGCCTAAACCTCAGGTGTTGGACGGGCCAAGGCCCTTTCGGGAGGAGATTTCCTTGGGTCCTAAGGTTGGGCCTTCCACTGCTCCTCTAGACCTAAACCCATTTTTTTCCGAAGAACTTTCATTCATGCTTCACGAGCCTACCTCGAAATCCTTGCTTGATTTGAAAATGACAGCACAGTACGAGAAATCTCCTCCTCCTTCTCCTTTTGTTTTTTACCGGACTCCGATGGAGGAATTTGTTCGCCTGGGGTCCATTTTCTTGCTCGAGACTCCGTAGAGTTCCCACTGCCATATCTTTCAGCCGCTTTAATTTCTCGACATGATTTTTAGAGGATTATGGGACCAGGTTTTTGAGAGAGGACCTGGAGATCAGGGTGTTTAACATCTCCGAGAAGCTCTCGGATTTTAGTGAGGAGGCAATTCAAGAGAGTGGCATGTAGTCGGGCGCTTGCCCCAGATGCGGGCAATCCGACTTTTGAATCAGAGCAAATTTGATGTATTCACTCACTCTGAAAGCTTTCCACCATTGAGATGGAGAAGGAGATCCTCAAATCTTCGAGAGTTGACATCCCAAGAGGGAGAAGATTCTCACCAAGGAATAGTTGGAGAACTCTAAGTTTAAAAGAGAGCTAAAGAGACTTCATTTTGAGATCAACTATGAAAGGGTAGTATTCCCGTAAACAAATTCTGCAAGTGGGGAAAATTAGTTTACGATGAATAAAGATTATAAGTTGAATATTCCAGGAGCGAATGATACCCAAGAGGGAAGGTGGTTATGCGCTGAGGTCTTAGAAATCGATCTTTCGTCTCCCAGGAGACCAAGATGCACTTAATGTTGGAAGGTATTGTGAGGAGTCTTGGCACTGGCAGACTCCTTGGTTGGGAGGCTCTGGATGCTATGGGGTCTATGGGAGGAGTGTTAGTGGTCTGGGGTAAAAGAAGTCCGAGTCATTGATATGAGGTGGGCCTTTCTAGTCTCTCAGAGATTCGTAAATGTTGATAACCTGGGCTGGTTCGATTTTTTCTCGGTGTCTATGGTCCTTTTCTGTGGATGGCAGATCCTCATCCGAAGAATCGAGTGCCATTGAGGGTTATGGGAGGATCCCCGTATCGGGGACTTCCCCAATGTTATCCGCTTCCCTGAGCAAAAGGTACATGGAAGATTGAATCACTCAATGAGGCAATTCTCAAAGTTTATTAATGAGATGGAACTAATTGATCTCCCTTTTCTAAGGAGTAATTTCACGTGGAGTAAGGGTCTCCGAAACCAGAACCTGGCTCACCTGGATAGGTTTCTGGTTTCTCAAGATTTGATTGACCATCATGGTAATGTGGTTCAATTGAAGCTTCCTAGGCCCGCATCTGATTGTGCTCCTCTTCTTCTGGATTGTGGGAATGAGACGAGGGCCAACACCTTTCCATTTCGAAAATACGTGGTTAAAAGCGGAGGGCTTCCAGGACTTGATGGATGGTTGGTGGCAAGGGATGTCCTTTACTTTAGGGGATCAGCCAATTTCATTCTTTCCAGAAAACATAAAGAGATCAAATCTTTGCTCAAGGCATGGAATGGAGACTGCTTTGCTAGGTTAATCTTAATAAGAAGCCGCTCCTCTCAAAGCGGAGGGATCGGATCGTATGGAGGAGGTTAGAGAGCTGACTGTGGAGGAGGCAGAGGCTAAGAAAGAGGCAAAAGACTTTTTCAAAAAGTTGGTTACCTTGGAGGAAATCCACTGGAGGCAGAAATCTAGAGAAACTTGGTTGAAGGCTGGTGATAGAAATACTGGTTTTTTCCACCGTATGGCAACTCCCATTTCAGGAAGAACACCATAGCTTGCATCATAATCAATGGAGACTAGATTTCTGATGAGCTGAGCTAGGAGAGGATTTCCAACGCCTTCATCCACAGGCTCGATGATATGGCTTGGAGCAAGAGGATGATCGTTGCCTTTTTGCCACTCTGAGCCATGAAGAGGTTAGTATCCTGAGCTGCCTTAGGGAGATGAAGTTTTCATTGCTTGAATGAAATGGATGGGGACAAGGCCCCGAGCAATGATGGCTTCTCCCTTGCGTTTTGGTAGGCCTTTAAGCATTTCACAGCAAGTAAACTCATGGAGACACCTAGGGAATTCCATGCTAATGACTTTATTAAAAGTTTGAATGCCACTTTCGTTGTTTTGATCCCCAAGAAGGGAGATGTTGATGACTTAAAGGATTTCAGGCCTATAAGCCATTTAGGAAGTTTGTATAAAATCTTGGCAAAGGTGTTGGCCAACCGTCTGAAAAAGGTGGTGGGGAAAGTTGTCTCATAGGGCCCAAAATGCCTCGTGGAAGGGGGCCAAATCAAAATGCACTCTTATTGCAAATGAGCTCATTGATCATTGGCAAAAGCAAAAGGAGAAGGGTGTGATCTGCAAGCTAGACATAGAAAAAGCTTTCAACAATATAAATTGGCATCTTCTTATGAAGGTCATGCGTCGCATGGGTTTTGGCTCCTAATGGACAAGATGGATTTGATAGTGTATCTCCACAACAAGATTTTCGGTTCTGGTCAATGGGGTTCCAGTAGGCTTCTTTCCCAACTCAAAAGGTCTAAAGCAAGGAGACCCGCTTTCCCCTTACCTCTTCATTTTGGGAATGGAGGTTTTGAGCTTTCTCCTTAGAAGAGCTATGTCTGGTGGCTTCATTTTGGGTTTCGATGTCGAGAGTGGAGTGGTCGCTTATAGCATCTCTCATCTCACTTTATGCGATGATATTATCATTTGAAGCAAAAGAGGATCAACTTTTATCTTAAATGGGTCCTCCTTTGGTTTGAAGCCTCCTTAGGTTGAAAATCAATCTTGAAAAGAGTGAGTCGATCCTCGTCAGCCGTGGAAAATGATGCTCTTAGTAGTTGAACTCGTTGTTGGATCAAGTACCTCCCAACCACTCATTCGGGCTACCCTGGGAGCCGCCCAGCCCATGAGACTATTTGAGATAGTATTGAGGAAAAATGCACAAGAGATTGGCTCTCTGGAAAAGAAATTACATCTCAAAGGTGGGAGGATCACTCGATCAAGAGTACTATGTAGCCTACCTCTACCAAATGGGTCTCTTGTCCGAATGCTCTGCTATTGTTGCCAAAAGATTGGAAAAGCTGCAGAGATGCTTTCTTTGGGGTGGTGGGGCCCTTGAAAGGAAGGCTCACTTGGTTACATGTTATGTGGTTTGTTCTGAAAAAAGGCAAGGCGGCCTAGGCCTGAGAAATCTGACGTTCTTGAACAAAGCTTTGCTTGGTAAATGGATTTGGAGGTTCGCTTTTGACATGGATTGCACTTGGAAAATTCTCAATAATCATGCATGGCTTTAGATGGTTTGCCTGCGCTCTAAGGAGGCCCGTGGACCCTTCTTTGGGGTAGGCTTAAAGGAGATTCTAAAGAATCAATTGGGTTAAATAGACTTGAGAATCATTGCTGGCAATCTAAGTAGATAAGATTCTGGTTGGATTCTTGGTGTGGTACCGCTCCTCTTAGACACTCCTTTCCTACCCTATTCGACTTAGCAGTTAACAAATCTGAGACTGTGGCGGATGTTTGGGATCAAATTGTGGGGAACGACAGTTGGAAACTTAATCTCTCTGGGGACTTTAATGACTGGGAAGTGGACTTGGCTGTGGTCCTTCTTAATTCCCTATAGAAAGAAGAGGTCTCCTTTGATTTAGACAAGATCTCTTGGAAGGGCCTAGCAGGCTGTACCTTTTCTGTCAGGGAGGCCGTCAAAGTGCTAAATCTGAGTGCAACTGCTCTGTTTCATTGTTAAGGGTGCATTTGCGCGCTGTGTGTCTCTACCCAAAGCCAATGTTTTTTATGTAGCCAACCCTGGGTGTTCTAACTTTGACAAGCTCCAAAGACATAGGGTAATTTCTCTTATTAGTTATTCTTTATGGTTACGTGGATGAGGAACTCATCACATTTTGCTGTAAATTGCTTGGTGGTCGCTTTGGGATCTCTTTCCTTCTTTAATCTTCTACTAGAATTTTGTCTTGTATTTTTATCTTTCAGTTAATAGGTTTATTGTTAATAAGTTTAGTTGCCCAATTCAAAAGAATTGGCTGCTATGTTTGTAGACATTCTAACTTTGTCTGATATGACCCACTTTTACTCTTAGAATCTGGGATAGATTTGATCATCTTTGCTAGATATTAAGCATTTTAGTTTCACTTTCCAAAAAATGGTTGCTTTTGGTATTTTAAATTCATCAACTTTCGGTGGTTGTTTATATGTTGTGAGATCTCTAGCGATCTTACTCCTCTAAATAGTCCTCAGTGATCTGAAGCAATGTGAAATAGCTTCCTAAAGTTTGAATTGCATAATTTTGTGTTTCCCATTAATATTTATCCACCGTAATAATAATATATTAATGTTATTATTATCATTGTTATATATATTTATCATTTGATAGGCTATTATTATTATTATTGTCGATGAAGCCTAGCCTGGTTAATGGCTAGGGTAGACATGGGGAGGGGAAGGGACTAGGGTTCAAGTCCCAGGGGGACAAAATCTTGTGCACTTATAAAAAAAAAGTTATTATTATTATTATCATTATTATGTCATTGTTACCTAAGCTAGAGATGCACATTTTTTTTTTTTTAAGGAAAATAAAAATAAAAATTTCCATCTGTATTTGTTTTGGCCTTTTTCTTGGCCAGTTCCTCAATGATATGACAGGTACAACCATAAAGTAAGATGCTTTTAGGAAACATATATGAATCAATATTGGATGGAATCCACAGTTGTGCTTGGTGATGGGGCAATTCTCTCTTCTAAAATTTGTAAATATGGTATTTGGATTTTATTTCAGGGTTTACATTTACAGAAGTCAACTCTGTTAAAGCGAGCACAAGTAAAGTTATCTGTTACAAATTTTTCATCAGATGGAAAACTGCTTGCTAGTGGTGGCCATGATAAAAAGGTGTGGGCCAAGGGGTTAAAGTATCCTATATTATTAAGATTGCATGTTGAAGAGCACTAAACATGTGATGAAGGGGCGCTTTAATGCCTCGTCATATTGCATAGTTAGGATCATAGGAAAATAACTGAACTGGTTTTCTTAATGGTTTTAAATGCAGGCGTTTTTATGGTATACTGATACCTTAAAGCCAAAAGCTCCACTTGAAGAACATTCGATGTTAATCACTGATGTCCGTTTCAGTCCGAGCATGCCACGCCTTGCAACGCTACTTTCATTTGACAAAACAGTCAGGGTTTGGGATGCTGACAATGTTAGTGGACTAGTTCTTCTTTTTGTTGCTGTGTATTTTCTTTGATTTTCTAATGTTAGTGTTTTTGTAAGAATATTTTGCTTCTAAAGGTTCCTTTTGGAGCATTGGTTTCTATCTAATAAGTATTGGAGTTGACCTGATTACATCTAAAGATTATATTGACCTATCAAGTTTTTTCAATTTGGTGGTGTTTGATTTCTCACTTATTGTTCCTTTTTTTTGTGAGAAAATGCATTTTATATTTATATTAGAAAGTTGGTTGTTTGAATAACAACATTGAAACTGTGCATGCTTAACTGTTTGTTTGTAATCCATGGCTTCTAAACTGTGATATATCGAGGAATTTGCATTGTCCTCTTAGTTGTGCAGCTTGTGCTATGACATCGACTTGATTGCAAAGCCTTCTAATTATATGATATACATATACTTATATATACACACACACACAACGTGATTTGTGTTTGTATGCTTTTATTGCTTATAATCTAATGTGCAAGGTTTACTTTTGTCCTGTTTTATTTTCATTTGATGTGAGATATGTTATTTTGTGTTCTGGGCATGTTATTTATTACTGACAGCTGTATGTATTTATTCCTTTTGTAAATTGGTATGCATATTGAATATTTTACTTTTTAATTTTCCTTTAAGTCTGTCTATATGCTTATGTGTTGGTATGACACCTTATCTTATTTGATATCTTCTTTGTATATGGCTTATTTTGCAGACTGGTTATTCATTACGCACTTTTACTGGACATTCTGCATCTGTTATGTCATTGGACTTCCACCCAAATAAAGATGATCTCATATGCTCTTGTGATGGAGATGGTGAGATACGATACTGGAGTATTAACAACGGTAGCTAAAGTAGCAGAGTATCTGCTGGTAGAAACTAGTCATTATTACTTATGCATTTCATTAATTATGTACATTCTTGGTGAATTCTAAGTTTTCTTTAATTCAATTAGGGTGGTACGGCTCAAATGAGATTTCAACCTCATCATGGAAGATATCTTGCAGCAGCTGCAGAGAATACAGTCAATACTGGATGTGGAGACACAAGCTTGCCGGCATCCTACAGGTTAGATATATTTCAGTGTCATTATTCAATCATACCAAAGGTTACTGAAAATATTTGAAGTGCCATTCTTTTTCCAGAGGAGTGGGGTCAGTTTTTGATTTCTAAGGAGTGGGAGAGCCACTTTGTGGGAGCTGTTTAGAGTGCACTCCTTGAACTAGTGTCCGACTATCATGCCGTCCTCCTTCACGAGGGGAGGAGTAAGGAGAGGCCCAACTCCTCTTAGATTTAAGAATATGTGGTTGAAGGAGGATGACTTTTAAGGATGCTCTATAAGCCTGGTGGGAAGGCCTAACCTTCAGAGGGTTGGCTAGCTTTTCTTTGGTTGCTAAATTGAAAGCCTTATAGAACTTGCTGAAAAGCTTGGACAAGGAAATTTTCAGTAACATTGCTGTTCAATGGCCTTGGCTCAAAACCAGGTAGAGCACTGGGACAAAGAGGGAGGGAGCTAGATCCCTCTTTGAGCAGGAATTGGAAGCAAGGAAAGCAACTAGGGAGGTGTATAAGAAATGAGTCTTATTGAAAGAAGTGTCATGGAGGCAGAAATATTGGGAAGTGTAGTTGAAAGAAGGGGATGAAAATACTGAATTCTTCCATAAGATGGCTAACGCCCATTGAAGGAGGAGCTCTATTGCCAGAGTCAAAATAATGGCACTTGGCTGACGGAGGAAGTTGAAATCAAGAAGGGTGTGGTAGGTCATTTCAGAACTTGTTGAGGACAACGAATGAGCGGCAACCTGGAGTGAATAGATTTTCTTTTGAGAGGTCAGAGGGGTAGGACATGGCAATGCTGGAAGAGCCTTTTTTTTTTTTTTTTGAGGGAGGAAGCGCTTTTTGCCCTTAGGAGTATTAATGTGACAAAGCTTCACGGCTGGATGGATTCACAAGGCCTTTTGCGAATTCTCTTTGGAGGTTTGTGAAAAAAGAGGCTATGGTCTTCTTTAAAGAATTATATGATCACAACCTGTTTGTAATTCTAGCCTTGATACCTAAAAAAGGGGGGACTGAGAACTTGAGGGACTTTAAGCCTATTAGCTTAGTGGGTGGATTATACTAGTGGCTTGCCAAAGTGCCTTAACAGGCCTTAACAAGGGGTTGATGTTTCCTATTTGATATTTGCGGGTGACATGTTGATTTTTTGCAAGGCTTCTCAAGATCAGATGATGCATATGTATAGGTTCCTTATGTGGTTTAAGGCCATTTCAGGTTTAAAGATTAATTTGGATAAAAGTGGCTTTGTTTTGCATGTTTGGGGATGGCTCTAGAGGACTGGTTATTGAGATTGGCTTCTATGTCATAGCCTATCTTTCTTCTATTTAGGCCTGCCTTTGGTTGCCTCTTACAAATCAGTGATAGCTTGGGTTGGAGTGAAGGAGAGCTTTTGAAAGAGGCTGGTCATGTGCCAGAGGCATTACATCTCTTAGGGAGGAAGGAGCTTGATCCAGAGCATGATGACTAGTTTGCCTATTTATTGTCTCCTTACTTTCTATCCCTAGAATGATTAGATTAAGGATTAACAAGATTTAAAGGGACTTTTTGTGGGGAGCTGGGCCCCTTGGATGACAACTCATCTACTAAAGTGGGCGACAGTTCGCTTAAGACAAGAGGAAAGGGGGATTGAAATTCTATGCAAGTGGAGGTGGAGGTTTGCAAATGAAAGGGATGCTTTTGGAATCAAATAATAAGAAGAAAGTATGGGGAAGAACAAGGGAGCTGGTGTACTAGGGTTTGAAGGATGTTTATGTGGTAGGGGTTGTGGGATAACGATTTGAGTGTTTTGGAATCAGGCCCTCATTTCTTCCCTAATATTATCATTTGAAATCCAAGATGCAGCTTATAGTGTTGTGTTTTTGTTACTGGGGAGCAGTGGTGGTTGTGTATTTCCTCTGTGTAATAGAGTTTGACTTCTTGCACTCCCTTGAGTCACTCTTGTTTCTTTTTTAATATATTCAGCCTCACTTATCGAAGAAAAAAATAATTTCCATAATGAATATTTGGAAGGTATTTATGCAGGTGATTTTATCTATGTGCCCTTGAAGGTAATGATGAATGAAGAGTTTTACTCAATACACACTCTTTTTTCAAATGTTTTTTCTTTTAAGGGGAGGACATTTTTTTATGAGTTTGCAATACAGAAGAAGATGAAAAATGACACATACAATTTATTAGCTCACTAGTATGTTATAATGGATTTACTGAAATAATGGATTCTGAAAGGTGGGTTCCAATAATTGTAGGCTGCTTGGTTTTTGTTTTTGAAAACTGTTTTTGAGAACAATTTTTAAAAACACAGCGAACACCATTTTGGTGTTCTTTGGAGATTGTTCTTGTTATTTGAATTTAGTGTTTTATGTGTTTTCCATGTTTTTCAGAATATAAATAGGGAATTAAGCCTATCCTTTATGTTTTTCTTGTTCTCCTTGTTTTCTAGAAGAAAAAATAGTTTTCAAAAACTGTAACTAAACAGGCCAAATGTATCAATCACTTTTTCCCTTGAAAATCTTCCTATTGATGGGTTTGGTGGTTACTTTGATAGGGCGGGGAATTCCAAATTCAATGATTTAGAGTCACTTTCATTTGTAAAAAGGCTTCTCCCTCTTATGAAGGGGTTTGGTGGTTGTCTTAGGTCACTCTTCTAGCAGCTCTTTTTATTTTAATCCAAGCCTTTTATAAAAAAAGAAGTTGAAAACGAGGACTTTAAGTTAAGAGTGAGAATTGAGGATTTTTTCTGATAGAATGATTTGATTGTTTGCTTATTAGATACAAAAACCTCTGAATGGTATCAATCAGCACATTCCTTACTATTAGGGATGGCAAAAGGTCTACAAGAAAATTTTGCCAACCCATTCCCGACCTGCTCCGTCCCGACTCCCCCACCCCAATGTCCCCTCTCTCTCTCTCTGACACTCAGAGCTAGGATCCCAATTTTCTCAACCAAACACGACCTGGAACACACCTAGAGTGAGAAATAATCACTGAACAATTCAAAAAATGAAAGGTAAATCTTGTAATGAATCAAAGCAACACACCAGTGAGAAACATCAAGGAACAAAATAAGGAACCGGGATTTGTAATTTTGAATTTGAAAGAAAATTATAATTGGACTCTCTCACCCAAAATCCCAACCACCCACCTTCAAACTAAACAAAACCCAAAACAAAAACCTAACAGTGCAATTTTCCAATCAAACACCAATAATTAAATCAAATAGGAAGGAAACAAAATGAATGGACAATCCTTTCCAAAAGAAACATTATCTGGACTTCCCAAATTGATAGAGGCATATAACTGTAATCTATAATAAATAAAGAAATAAATGAGATGACTGTAAATAACATCCCCAATCGTCATTACAGGCAGGTTCAATGAAACGCTCATTGAGGATGACGGTTGTAGGAGAATAAGGGCTTTTTACATCCAAACCTCTAGAGATATTGCGATATATATGAGGTTGTAGGTAATCCAAAACATATTAAGGGCATGATAGTAACTGTGTATCCGGGCGGGGTGGGTAAGATATTTAATAATCCCACACCTGACCCGAACTCGAGTTGGGTTTTTTGAGAAGTCATCCCATACCCTAAAAATGGCTGAGGTTAGTCGGGTATAGGGAAAATTTGCCATCCCTACTTACTAGTATATGTGCAGTTTCAGTTAGAAATTGATGGGCTAGTAGACTTGCCCTTTTTATTTAGGGGATTATGTTTATTCACTTATTCAAACCATAATACAATTCATGATTCATTTTATGTATTTAACATAGTTATTTAAGGCGCAATACACTGAGGCGCAAGACGCACCCTATTTAATATGAATAACAATTATATATCTCACTAAATATTGTCTATAGATTTTATCTAATAATAATTTTTTATATTTTTTTCATTATTTGTTAGAATTTTTTCCTATTTTGTACATTATTTTTCAGAAATTTTATTATTTTTTACATAATGTTTTCAGAAAATTTCCCTATTTCTACATAATTTGTTCAGATTTTTTTTTTATTTTTATTTTTCTCTGAATTTTTTCTAATTTTTCAAAATTAACAAAAATAGGAAAAAATGAAGAAAAAAACATCTTTCCTAGGTCATCTTTCTCTCCTCTTAATCTAGCTTCCAAAGTGCTATTTGAAGGGTTTGAGGGTTTAGGCTGCAAACATCCAACCGGCGTTGTTTTGGTTGCTAGAAGCCCAAATTGACGTCATGCTAGAGTTAGCTATTTAAAAAAAAAAAAACATAAACTTCAAAACGACGTCGTTTTGGGGTCTTATGTGAAAAAAAAAAAAAGACTAGGCCAAAACGACGTTGTTCTGGGGCCATATCTCGGCTAGAGCCCTTGGCTTCCTCTTTCTCCCCGACGCCTCCATCTCCTCTGAAGAAGGGTTGATGCCGCCATATCCAACGGCCCAAAACAAAAAAGAAAAGTTATAGCAGGGGGTTATAAGGCGCTTACCCTGAAAATCCTATAAGGTTTCTCGCGACCTATGCCTCACTTGAAGCAAGGCATTTTCAACAGGAGTGGTGGCACCTGAGTTTTAAGTACGCCTGAGGCACGCCTTTCATAACTATGGTATTTAATAAATAATTTTAAATATAATATTAAGATGACTTTCAAACCTCAAAAGCTAACATACAGGTTATTTTAAAATTGAACATAGTTGAATGGTTTGTTAAATATTTTGACTCTAAGAATTATTACATAAAGTTATAGGTAGGTTTTGCTTGGCTTTTCTTTAATATGTACCTAAGAGACAATTCTCTATGTGGAGTAAACAAACTACATATTTTTCTTGTTCTTAAGATATAAATATCCATTTTATGGACCTTTATGTCTTTTGATGATTATCATGTTATGTGTGCTGTTCAATGTTTTAAAACCGACGGATCGACCTAAAGTTATTTGCTCACTGCTCAACTAGTCGGACCGCGGTTGAACCGCGTTGAATCGCGACGCCATAAATATATAATTTAATATTTATAAAAATATAACATATTTAAAAAATTAAAAATATATAATTAAAAATAATATCATAGTAATTTTATTAAATAAAACATATATAATATAATATGGCATCTCAAAATATATTGAAAATTAAAGTATTATATAATTTTAATTTACTAAGTAGTACAATATCTTTTTTAGTAAAAAGAAAATAGTATAATATTTTATCTCATAAAAAAAAAGTAAAAAAGTAGTATAATATCTTTTTTTTTAAAAGTATAATATCTATTTTTATTGAAGTATATCTATTTATTTTGTTAGTTATTATTATTTGATTACTTGATAATAAGATATATATTTTTAACTTATTTATGTAACATATCTTATTATTTATTTTTTATTATAATTATAATTGTTATTTTTTTGAAAAGATAATTGTTATTATTATTATAATAAGTTTAATCGTGGAATATCCTCATTATTTACCATTATTATAATAATAAATATAATGTGTTTGATTGTTTGAAAATTTATTTTTAATGCGTTGATAATGTATATTCCAATGTGGCCTTGTTGCCTCTAGGTGTCCCAAGATCGAAGAGGAGAAACACCACAAAGGCTTTAAAAGCCTTATCTCTACTAACCTCAATATCGAAGCAGTTTAAGGCACGTGAGTGCCTCTGCCTTGAGCATTGGCCTAGCCAACAAAAACTCTTCGTTTTGCGCCAAATTATTGAATTTAGGAGATGGGGGCTATGAACCGTTTGGTTCTCTAGGAACCAGCCGGTTCACAATCGGTTCAACGGTTTGATCTCTCCGGTTGAACCGACGGTGCCGCTCAATAGAAAACGGGTTCTTAGATGAACCACCGAAATCCGCTCTGGCCGACGGTTGAACTCGGCTCGAACCATGGTCCACCGATTTTCAAAACATTGGTGTCGATCATTATCATGCAATTATTTCCTCGTAGTTAAATATTTGAAGGATTTAAAGTAAATATTTTCTAATTCTGGTGAACGTTATTTTAAAAATAGTTATAAGTAGAACTCCATAATCGATTTTACTATCATGTAATTTTTTTGTAGTTAAATATTTTCACTTGAAGAATTATTTCATAGCAGTTATAAGTAGAACTCCATAATTGATTTTGCTAGGGCTTTTCTTTGATATGTACTTATGAGACAATTCTCAGTGTGGTGTAAACAAAATATATATTTTTCTTGTTCTTAGGATATAAGTATTCATCTTATGGACCTTTATGTGTGCTGACCATGTAAAAGTTTTTCTTCCCCTTCTTTTTTGTCCCTTTTCCTTTGTCTTTTTGATAAGCAAATGAGTCAAATATTATAATGAAAGCACCAGAAATAGGTGCAGGCAGGTATATACATGATGTTCCTTATATTCTGACATGGGTTTGTAATACTAGGGACATACAAAACCAATTCATTCTGTCTGCTGGGATCCTTCTGGTGAGTTCTTGGCATCTGTCAGTGAGGATTCTGTGAGAGTCTGGACGCTTGGATCAGGAAATGAGGGGGAGTGCGTTCATGAGTTGAGTTGTAATGGCAACAAGTTCCACTCCTGTGTTTTCCACCCAACATATCCATCATTGCTTGTCATTGGTTGTTATCAGGCAAGTCATTCGGCCTTTATTGTTTAAATTCATTTATAGTTTACTTGAACATTGGTTGGCACTGTATTTTTCTCCATGGTAGTGCTTTATGTGCAAAAGTATTCAGTTAATTTAAGATTCAAATACAGCTGTCATTAAACCTGCATGGGTCATACTGCTACATGTAACAGGAATTCTAAATTCTTTTTTCAAGCGCCCTTTTCCCTTGGACATTCATTCAGTAGATAAACTGTTAGGACCCATCAATTACTCAAACATCTATAAGCAATAATTTCTTACCTTTCGGAGCAAATAAAACTGTCAGGATGCCCATAGGTTTTAGACCATCTACTTTTCCTTATATTTCTAGCAGTTGAGATTTTCTTGCAGAGGCCATGCAAGTCCATGGACTTCAAAATTTTTTCTTATACTTCCTCTTGTATCTTCTCTACTTCTTTTGTATCATTTATTATGTTTCAGGTTATGTGAATTTTATATTAAATTACAAATGATTTGTTGAAGTATCCAAACATATGGGTTTTCTCTTTGTTTTGTATGGGTTTGGGTTGAAGTGTTTGTTGCTTCCTCTTTTTATCAGTTGGATCAGTCAAGTAAACCAATTAGTGTTTAGTAATCCATAAAGCTGTCTTAGCTTGTCAGCACTGCATTAGTATTGTTATTTGCTACAGTCTCTAGAACTTTGGAACATGAGTGAGAACAAGACAATGACTCTTTCAGCTCACGATGGACTAATAGCTGCCTTGGCTGTATCAACTGTGTCCGGCTTGGTTGCTTCAGCCAGCCATGACAAGATTGTCAAGCTCTGGAAGTGATTTAATTGTTTATGTCATGGTAAAACCTGCCTCTGCATTTCAGGACTAGTTTTTGTTTCAATGTTTGATCAAGTGCCGGTCTAGTATACACATCTATTATGGTCGATCATTCTGTCCGTGTTGTGTTTTGCCTTTTTGGATCTCAACTTCATCTCCATGTAGTCCTGGATATTGACCCGTATTGTTGTTGTGTTATGCCTATCGTATTACACTTTGCTAACATTGGAGTTTCTAGAGCTGTGTCTTTAGAATGTGATTGTAATGTTTTGTACTCTATAAAAAGGTATGTGTTTTACTTGCGCCAATCTTTCTATTTTGTTTATTTCAATTAAGGCCATGTCCTTCTAGATACCAATTATGGTTTTACATTAGCTCAGCAGACATGGGCTTTGCCCGCACTTCATATTTAGTTCCTGCTACGGTGTTATCAAGTATGAATTTGATCGTCGAGTCATGATTTACCTACGAATCTCAAAACCATGTTCAACATTGAAAACAAATTATTTGTCCCCCTCATTCTCATGCTTTCTTTAAAAAGAGGAAAGAAAGGGAAAAGGTCAAATGAGCCTCATCTTTTGATAATTGAATCTTTATGGGTGCTAGCTATTGGAATAGGACTGAACCGGCTCAAATATGTCATCATCCTATGTGTATTTTCAAGGGGCCCGTAACATTTTAGATCTTTATTCTCTTCAAGTTCTATTTTCATGTTTAGTCAGCTCCATTTTGTTTGTATATCAAAATCGCTATGTGCTTGGTTGTCAAACGTACAGAATCACTTTTTCGAATTATTTTTGCTAGACTTACAACTGTCTACTGACATGATATGGTTGTCTTTTTGGTGAAAGGGAAAATGCTCTTTGTTGTAGTTAGGAAACTGTGAATTGCTTCATAGGTAGTGACAGTTTTTTCCGAATGATTTGTCTGCTAGATATTGTACAATTATTTTTTTCTCTTTTCCTTTATTTTCTTACTATATCATGGGCCCTGATGAAAGATTTATATATATATATATATATATATAAAAGTCCAATATGTAATGTTGTAGTTTTTTTTTTTTTTGGAATATAATAAAACTTAGGGATTCTCCCTTTTCTCTCTTAACATGGTATCAGAGCCAAAGAGGGTAAGCCTAATTTCTTTTTCGGTGCTTGTATTTCCTTCCGGTCACTTTATTCTCTTTCCGGAAACCTCCGTCGCCGTTGGATCTCCTTGTCGCCAGTGACTTTTCCTACCAGCTCTTCTCCATCCAGAGACCTCAGATTCCGAGGCGCACGAGGCCAATCTATACGTCGAAGGAAAACCCCGTCGAAAAACAGTCATCCACGTGAGGCCATAAAAGGTCAAGCCTTCTCCGGCGGCCCAGTTCCACGCCTCCGCCCGTGGGCGCATGACCCATTTTCTAAGGCCGAGATTCCGTCTCTAGCTCACCAGCAAGAGTCTTTGTTGATCCATCCTCCCTAGCCATTCCTCCCTGTGCCCCTTCCTTCCACCTTTTGGCAATTTCATCCGTTGCACCTCCGTCAGTCACTCTTCTCCACGGTTTGAGACACTTTTCTTCATCTCAAGTTCCACACCGCATCCGCCCTCCCATTGTGGCCTTCAATCCAAACGCGCATTCAATCTCCTGTTTCTGACATGTCGACTAAAAATCCTATTTTACATCTCATATTCCTGATCTCATCACATCTGCAAAACGATCTGAACAGAATCATTCTTCCTATTACTTTTAGAACTCCTGCCCACGGATAATGAGGACCGTCTGATTACATCCGGAGATGAGGTCTTAACTATTATGAAAATTTAATATACAACAACAACTATGAAGATTATGGTAGCTCTATCGATCCAGCACTCAGATCATCTCCGCCATGCGCCACGTCAAAGCTCAGAAAACAAAGGTCCTTGATATGATTAATGATCCACGCTTATAAGGTAATTTGTCATTGTTGATTAGATCCACAACAGATGAGATCGCCTCAAAATTATATTGACTGGGACGGTTCTCTTAAGGAGGAGTTCTTGACATTGATGCCTCTACTAGTGACGTTGGGCCTCAAATAAACGTATCGACAAGCTTATTCACGGCCCCATCTCGACGCTCCGTTCTGATCTCGAGACCGGGTCCGAGATCGAGATTCTCGCGCCCATCGCCATCCTCGGATGATGTCAGCCGCCTCCTCCATATCTCCTCCACTCGGGATTTCTCGCTTTCCGACAAGACTTCGCATTCTTCTCCGCATTAAACTAACCCTGGGAGGACGAATAGTAACCGTGCAGTAGAGTGACAACGCTCACCGCACCCATTGCAATAAGTCAGCGATCAGGATCGTTGTTACCGGGCCATACGGACGACCAGACCGCACACGCGGGCTCAGTCATCCGATTCCGATTCTCACCACGGACTCAGAGCTCCTCCACATTTTGTAGGTATTCCATCGACAAAGGAGTATGAGGACTATTTCACATCAGCACCAAGTCACTCGTTGTTTCTGCCTGACCGGCAATGCCTGGTCGCCTTATATATCTTCGACCTCGATTTAGACTCCGGTGCTTTTGATCACATATCTAGTAATAAAGATATTTTCTCTTCTCTTACTACTACCTCTACTTTACCTACTGTTACCTTAGCTAATGGTTCTCAAACTGTGGCTAAAGGTATTAGTTTGACACATCTTCTCCCTTCCCTACATCTCACTTCTGTCCTTTATACTCCTGAGTGTCCCTTTAATCTTATTTCCATCAACAAAATCACTTGTATTCTTAATTGCTCCATTATTTTTTCCTCGATAAATTCGCATCTTTATAGACCTGAGTACTCAGGAAGACAATTGGCATTGGACGTGAGTCTCAAGCCCTCTATCACCTCACCTCGAAATCATCTCCTAGTTTATGCTTTCCACCGATGTTTATCTCCCTCATCCTTTACTGCCCTGAGCCACCTGGTACTCTCTTCTAAGTTCCAAGCACGGTCACTGCTTTTCCACTTCTGGCCGCCACTGAAAGTGTGAGTCCCGTCTGCATTGGGAAACATACCTAAGTCTCGCTCCAAAGCGCTTGAATAATCGCAAGAAGTCCTCATTCAACTCATTCCACACCGACAAGCCGTATTTTCACAGTCGCAGCCTACTTTAGAATTTAGTATTTTGTCACTTTCTATCACGACTATTCTCGATGTACTGGTTATTTTTGAATGAAAAATCGAAATGAAGTTATATTCCCATTTTCTAAAAATTTTATGTTGGAACTCGACTCAGCTAATATTTCTATTCGTAGTAAGTTATGTAGTGACGATATCAGGATATTTTTCTCAAGACTTTATTTCATTTTATATCCCAAAATGATCCTTCATCGGCCTTCGCTTCATACTCCCCAACAAAATAGTAGTCGAACATAAGAATCATTATCTTATTGAGACAACTCAGACTCTCCCACATTATCAATGCCTTTCATTTTGGGGACGTTGTTACAACTTGTTATTTGATTAATCGTATGCCCCCATCTCTGTTACATGATCAGATTCCTCATTCACTTCTTTTCCCTAACCAACCTATTTATTTCCTTCCTCCTCATGTCTTTGGTTGTACTTGCTTTGTTCATATTCTCACTTTAAGACAAGACAAAGATTCCGCCAAAGTTCACGAACATCTTCGGCCACTCCCCAACTCGTATAGGTTATATTGTTGTTATTCTCCTCAGACTCATCGATACTTTCTCTTTGCTGATGTCACCTTCTTTGAGGACTCACCCTCCTCCTCCTCCTCCGAGTCTCTTCTCGTTATCAAGCCTTTACCCCTTCCCATCTCTCCGCCTATATTTGACGACGTACCTTCGACCACTCTTTTGCGCTTATTATTCCGTCATCGTCTGCTGTTCCTTCCTCCTCTATCGAGGCCCCCGGCTAACTTCTACTTCCTATCCCTTCAGCTTCTCCTACCCCGGCTTTGCCTTTTGTTGATAACTTACCCATTATTCTTCGGAAAGGTAATCGATTTACTAGCAATCCTCATCCTATTTATAATTTTTTTAGTTACCATCGATTATCTTCACCCTACTTTGCATTTGTTTATACTATATCCTCTGTTTCTCTTCCTAAGAACACCAATGAGCCTCTTCCTATCCTCGGGTCGGGCGATGTGCAATGGTAGATGAAATGATCGCTTGCACTTAATCACTTGATCTTCTTTGCTTTACCCTTGGTAAGTTTCTAGTTGGTCACGCTGGGTTTACACAGCTTAAGGTTGGTCTCTGATGGTCGTTGATCGCCTTAAGGCCTCGCTGCTGCTAAAGGATATACTCAGTTTATGGTTCGGGATTATGCGACACATTCTCCTACGTCGCCAAGATTGCTTTATGAACCGCCTCCTTCTCCATGGTCGCTATGTTCGCCCCTTTACTTCTGGATATTAAAACGCTCTTCTTCATACGATCTCTAAGTCGAGGAAGTTTATATGGAGCAACCACCTAGTTTTCTTGCTTAGGAGGAGTCTGGTTTAGTGTGCAGGTTACGCTATTCTCTGTATGGCTTGAAAAAAATCCCCTCGAGCATGGTTTGACTGTTTTAGTTCCATTGTTCAAGAATTTGGCATGCTTCAGCATTGTTGCATCATTCGCTTTATCATCATAACTCTTCGTAGCGTTGTATTTATCTGTCATTTATGACGACATCGTCATTGGCGATGCAAAGGATTAGGATGGTATTCGTAAAACCAAAGTTAACACCTTTTCACCCTTTCTGCATCACAAAGACTCGGGGAAACTCAAGTAGTTTCGGGAATTAAGATAGCTCAATCCAAATTTCCGTGTAGTCATTTCCCAACTAAGTATGCTTTTAGATTTGAAGAAACCAGAGGTTGGGATCAGAACCCAGAGATTAATTTCTATGGATCCTAATGTCAAACTCAGACCAGACAGAGGAATCTTAGGAGATCCCGAGATATCGAGGGACACTGCAGCAGAACCGAACTACCTCACCATTACTCTGGCCGTACATTTCTTTCCGAAATATTGCGCACACTCCACAAACACTACGGGATAGCCATCGACAGAATCCACATTCTTCGATATATCAAAAGTACACCAGGCCAATGTGTGTTGTAGGAGAACAGAGGTCACACTCCAGTCGCTATTACATAGATGGGATCACTGCCACCCACGCATAGACGCGCCCAATTTAAGGGTACCGTGTTTCACCGGGTGGTAACCTAATATCCCTAAGAGGCAAGAAACAAAATGTAGTGGCCGACCTAGCCGGCCAGTATCGATCTATGACTCTAGCAAATACGTTAATCATAGGACCGGTATAATTTCTTCGTGAGCCAGATTTTAAACGACGGTAACATACGGGGTTTTATCTCATAGATGAATCAATTATTTTCAGATACGTATTCAACTTAAAATTTTCCCAAGAAAGCTACACCAAACACATCGGTTTGACGATCACTTCCTTGTAAAGAGAAGATCAGACTAAAGTGACGTAGCATGACGGCCTTGTCAATTCAAACGCATCAACCAAATAAAACATCTTACTTGCAACTTGTGAGGTCCCATAATTAAATATATTTGTAACAAGCTTTATGATATGACATATATGCTCCAACTTGAAGGGGAGGTTAGAGGTTGCACTTATTTTTTCTTTTCCTTTATTTTCTTACTATATTGTGGGTCCCATGAAGCATGTGTGTGTAGAGAGTATATATAGATATATATATATATATATATATATATATATATATATATATATATATATATATATATATATATATATGTCTAATATGTAATGTAATAGTTTTATTTTTTTGAATATAATAAAATTTAGGATTCTCCATTTTCTCTCTTCACAATTGTTTTCAATGGGCTGCGAGTAAAAAATCTTTTGCGTTTGATTGCATTTGTCCTACAATTATCTTTCTATGACATTCAAAGATTGGAAAATAGTCTCCTAATGGCGCATTATATATAAACTACAATTGCTTTGGCGAGTATTTTAAAAACTGCTTATTCTAAAAACAAGAAAAACACGTTTTCTGTTTCAATTTTTTTTGCTTTTAAAAGATGTGTGAATATATAAAACACTAAATTGCAGTATCACTAGTCAGCTTTAGGAGAATACAAAAATAAAGTTTTAGAGCCAAAAACAGGAACCAAACAGGACCTTACCTAATCTGTTGATATCAGTTTGTTCTTCCATTAGAAACTGGTTGGAGTATTTGCCTACTCTTGGATTCTGAAATTGTTTGTTTTTATGCATGAATAGTGTTAGCCTGGGAATCATCAGGTGTTATTTAAGCAGACTGATGATAGTCTCATTTTTATCCTTCTTCAGTTGCAGTTTGAAATAAAATGAGCAAAGTATGATATTGTCGTTTATCTCCTCCTTGTTCAACCTTGACAGAGTCAATGGGCCACCATCATCGACACAATCTGTCTGATTATCTAGTTTCTTTAGTTTAAACTAGATTAGACTTAATCAATGTTTGAAACCTACAAGCATTCAATCATGGGGGAGGGGCCATTGGAAGATCACATATGGTCAATCAAAATATTCTTTCACCTTTCCCCTTTCCCCTTTCCCCCTTTCCCCTTTCACCTTTCATCTTTTTTCTTTCTCCTCATGGAAACATCATATGGAATTCAGTATAGTAATAAGGAGGAGTTTAAAAAACATTCTAGATAAGATAGCAAGGTTATCTCCAAATATGGTCTAACCCTAGCTACTAGCTAGGTCATTTGATGATAACACCTCGGGGTTGAAACCTCATACCATCATGAGTCTCTGGGGCTGTGAAGCAGCAAGTAAAATGATACATGCATGCATGCATGCATCATCCCCTTCCTTCAAGAATGTCCTTGTTATATGAGGTGACCCTTTGTTTTTTCCTTTTGGGGAGCTGGAACTTCTTTGTGCTCCTCTTTTTTTTTTATTGAGGCCCCCAATTCTTCTTTTTGAAAATTACCTGCTGTGTGGGTCGGAGGAAGGACCAAAAAAAAAAGAGAAACGATAAAGCTTTTGTTGTTCCTTTGTTTAAAATCATTTATATTCTCAAACGAGGTAGAGATCAAGGAGAAAGGTTATAAATGTTGCTTCTTAGCTTTTTTTCTATTCTCAGAAACATGGAGGGAACATTAAAATACTAAATTTAGAGAACAAAAATAGTTTTTAAAGAACACCTAAATGTGTTTTCAAAAACAGGAACCAAACATGGCCCATGGGTTTGTTTGGTTTCTATTTTTGAAATATGTTTTTGTTCTCTGAATTTTATGTTTTTTGTTTTATGTGTTTTTCAGAATATAAAAAGGGAACAAAACTTGTTCTCCATGCTTTGTTCACTGAGCTGCAAACAAAAACATCACTTCCTGTTTTCCCCTGCTCTCATTGTTTTAGAAGAAAAAAGCAATTTCTCCTGCTTTCTTTGTCTCTGTTGAGAACTAGAAAATGTTTCCAAAACCAGGAAGAAAACTGGCCCAATGATTAATGTGAACGGAATTCACATTTGTGATACTTTGGATTTTTTTCTGCATGCATCTCTTAGGATCCAAACGGTTACACTTCTGAATGCTAGGGAATGCTTGAAAAGAGGTGAGTTGAGAAATAATGAAAATTTATTCAGTATAAATAAGATCTACTTCATAATTGTTTGGAAATGATGTGACATTAATATAATACATTTGTTAGATTGATGACATGATATGTCTCAATGAATATACGAGATTAGTTAGATTGCGCATGTATTGACACATTAATTGTCTCAGTTAATTAACTAGATTGGTTGGATTGTATATGAGTTCACACCAATGTAACTCACCTGTTGTATAATTTAAACTATTAAACTCTCTTAACATGATTTTAACTTTAATAAGGATTTCAACCTATTAAACTTGCTAAGTTGAAATTATAGTCAATAATTTTGAAATGATAGAATAAAACCCTTAGGTGTAGCTCGATTGGTTTGACATTGGGTTTGTTTTTTAATGGCCACTAATTTAAGTCTCCTTGGGCTATCAAGATGAATTTGTTTGGCCCTCAAGGATTAGTCGAAAGAAATGAACTAATCGACATGCCAGGTCGTTAAAATAAAAGAAAATTAATGTTAAATGTATTGATCTTTGTGATATGAGAGAGTAAAAGGTAGTGTTAATTAAAAAAGAAAACAACAGAGTGCCATGTGTAAGGAATGGAGATTAGAAGGAACTGATGTTGAATTGGTGGCTGATGACATGTTATCCATTGACAGCTAAGGATGAAACAATCTTAGGAAAGCCCCACAAAATATGAAACATTTTTGAGTGAGAAAAAATAACCCCCTCACCTAACATATTTTTGGACTTTGGCTTCTTGGCTTCTTCCTCTCCTGTTTTGTCATATCAAGGGGGTCTTATAATTGCTTTGAAAGAGATATTCATATCTATTATGAGATGGGGCCAGAATCAAATCAGCCCATGACTCCTTCGCCTAATCCTTGTGAAAAATGATATGAATCTGAATGTCAATAGTCGAGTATTGGGCCCACTTCCTGACTTCTCTTGTGGTTACTCACATCATGGCTCATGGGGTTGTGAATCTGAGTTCAATCCCATTCTTCTTCTCTTTCCTTCCATGACCCCATCTTAGATTTCTCCATGGATTTGTGTGGGTGTGCCACTGACTTCTAGTGGGTTTTTCTCCTCCTCCTTCCTTGCCTACCAGAAATAAAGAAAAGGGTCAAATACTATTAAAGACCCATTATCATAACTACATGCTTGGGGTATTGTGGATAGTGACCCTGCCCTAATTTTCACATGGTGGTTGTTTGAAAAATTGGTAGACCCCCAAGAAAAAAAATATGGTGTTTTTTTAATTTAAGGAAAAAATTTCATGTTCAGACATGGAATATGAATGAATAATATGTATATATGTAGCATTTAATAAAGTTATTACGCGATAATATTTATTGTATTCTTAGATGATAGGAGTAAAGTCTTTTCAATGCCAAATTTAACGGCGACAACTAAACACGAGGATTGTGCATTTATTCCAACACATTACGACACAAGTTGACGACAACCACCTGTTTCCATGTCCTCAAAGATATTCCCCTCCTTCAAGAAGATTTAGATTTGCGGGAGGTATAAACTCTTTTCTATGCAAAAACTTAATGGTGACAACTAAACACGAGGCGAGTTGAGGATTGTCATACACCATTGTGTTCGTGCATTTAGCTCAACACCTTACTATGCGAGTTGAGGATTGTCATGCACCACTGTGTCCTTGTTCCGAAAGTCATCCTCTCTTTCAAGAAGATTTGCGATGTGTCAATTCTTGATAAAGTTCTTTTCCTTGCATCGAATTAAACCACATTATTTGATTGATGATACATTTTCGGATGTTATCTATTTTATGTGAAATTATTTGAATTGAAGATTCAAGAGCCTTGATATGTGAATGGAATGAGATGATCCTGGCCTCACAAAAGTTTTGACTTGTTTTCCGCGGTTTATTATTGATTTGGAAAGCTGGAAAATAAAAGGGGTCAACCTACGGTATTTGATCCTATGTGGACCCTTTATTCTGTTGAGTGCCTATCTGGAGATGGAAGGGAAAATACCTGGAAAAGTTGAGCAGTGTTTGTTGGACCACCTGAGGAACACCATACCCTGTCATAATTCTCAAGAAAGACAGTGAAAAAATGGGAATTAAGATTGTGTAATGTTTTCCTCTCACTTTCTTGACAACCAACAGACCCTTTCTTGACAACCAAACGGGCCCATAACCCTCTGCTGCCTTATTAGCATAAGCATACAATATATCATCATCTTCTCAGCCATCAAATGTTATGCTTGGTAATGGGTTTTTTTTTTTTTTTTATAACTGTGGATGACGGGTCTTGATTAATTTCATAGGGCTGCAAAGTTAGCAGTGAATTAAATGCCCAATGGTCTTGGGGGGCTCGTCTAATGGCCAATTAGGTTAAACCCCAAAACCTTAAATCAATTGAGCTAATCTTCAAAATTTGTTGTTTTTTTTTCTTCTCTTTCTTCCATGGCAAAATCATTGATTAAGTTGAATAATGTACAATTTTACTACCATATCAATCTTTCTAGAGATCTTAGATTATCACGACCCATCATTATTCACTTAAGTTTTTTTTTTCTTTTTTTGAGATAATCATTCACTAAAGTTGGAGAGAATCAAATCACATGATATGCTATTATAGTAGTTAATTAAATTAATTTTCTATTCTATAGTGCTTAAGTCAGTGAATTGAAGATTAAGTATTATTCGAGGTAACTCTTCTTTTTAATTTCGTTTAAGATTAAATCTTAATTTGGAAATCGAAAAAGATTTGAAGTAGCATCATGAGCAGCAAGGTTTGACAACATTGTGAGAAAATGGTACCAGTCATAGTAGGGTGTTATGATTCAAAATGAAAAGAAGGATTCAACTTTAGACTTTGGATTAAAGAGAAAGGAGAAATAGAGTAAGATGATTGTAGATAAATTTCGATAATAATGGTTTTGAAAAAAATGAGCTTGGTAATCCCGAGGAATAGCTTAATTGGTTTGAAGTATTGATGTTTATCCAATAGTTATTAGTTTGAGTTCCTTCAAGGTTATTGGGCATTATGAAATTAGTCGATATGCATAAATTGGACTAAATTAGTCTATCTAGAAATTCAAAATTTGTAAATATAAATCTCTCCCATGTCTTTTCTTGAAAAATAATAACGAAAGTATTTTTTTTCCATTTAAAACATATATAAATATTGTCAAAATAAGATCAAAAAATGGTTAAAAATCAGATTCATGAAATTGAATTTTCAAAAGTTTTTTTAATCAAACCACTAAGTAAGAATAAACATGGGAGGAAGAGGAGAGTTGTCAAGTCATACAATTTACATACCCTACATTGTACCATAAATCAATGGCCGACTTGTCAATTCAAAATGAAATGGATACTTTGGAGGATGTCCCCATCTAAATTAATACTCCAAACCATTGAACTTCATATTTATATTCACTTGTTATCCATTTTTTGCAATCTTCAAGACTTATGCTAAGTTCTAATCACTCAAACCCCCCTCCCGTTTACTCTCACCTACCAAACTAAGTACACATCAATTTTAGGGAGGGTGGGGTTGTGGATGACCTGTCTATGTGCTGTTCATGAGCACACAATTAGTTCAGAGTCAATCCCTACTTGACCAAACATTTTTTTTTTTTTTCCCGACTTAGTTTTCTTTCTAGACAGCCTTTAAGACCCATCATGTGCAGTGCCACATGAAACCATGCCCACATTTCATTTACTCACCTGTTTGTACTCCTTCCATTTCAGTGGTATAGGGGACAACCAATGTTCCCCTATTCATCAATTTGACTTCTCTCCTCATCATATCCTCTCCTCCCCAATTTTACTCGTTTTGATATCCCACACATCATTTTCGTTTAACGTCTAAGACACATTTTACGGTCATGAGAGTTCTTTTATCACAAGTAATTTTATACGTGGTTTGAAAAACTTTTGATCCTTATAAAAAGATGGTTTGTATCAGGACATAGTCAATTCGTAGCCATTGGGAGGCAATTGCACCTTAGGATTCGAATTCAAGTGCTTCACTCTATCCCACTAAAATCATTAAGTATTGAACCATTAGGCCACAATTCATATTCATTATTTTTTCAAAACATAGGTTACTTAACTTGTACCCAAAAACATTAAATCCTAGTTTTACCATTGGCTCATATGATATATAAAAATTTTTCCTTTTCAATTTTTACATTCTATATAGATTTTTAGATCATTTAGATAATGAAAGCTAAAGGTATATATATATATATATATATATATATATATATATATATATATATATATGAAAGATTTGAACTCAATACTAATAGAGAAGATAAATTGAGGGGGAAGTAATGTGTGAGATAATCACTTTTGAGTCAAACAATATAAAAAAGTTTTTTTGTTTTGATCTAGATACCTCCTTAATTCATACATGTGATCTTGTTTTAGAGTCACAAGAAACATCCCATATTTTTAAATTCATGATATAATTTAGGAGTCAATTCCCAATTGGAATCTCAAGACAGTGGATTACAACCAACCATCACAAAGATAGGGTATTTGTATATGATAGGTATCCCACATTGCCCAAAGGAGAAGTTTCGATCTATCTATACGTAATCATTGAATTCATGAAAATTAAGTGGGTTCAATTCTTTAGTTTCTAGAAGTAAAAATAAATAAAAAATCTTGGGTTTATAATGAGTTGGGAAGTGTTTGAACAACATCCTAAAAAATAATGGGTGTGGATGGGGAGTTGGGCATTATGATATTGACATATCAAGGCATGATGAGTCATTGTAACATATAAAAGCCAAGGGTGCCAACCCATTGTGAATCATAGGCCATGGCTAGCACTTTACTTGTAAGTCCTTCAAGCATATACCTAAGAAAACAATGGGAACTCATAATTGTTATAGTACCTTTGTATTCAGAAATCTTCCAAAGAATATTGTTTCTTTTACATTTTTAGCATGCAGCATTCATTGTAAATGGGTTTGTAACCGCTCCATTCCATATATATAAATGCCAACCATAATTGCAAATTTTGGCAGTTATTTTATGGTCTTATTATTATAATATATAGAATTCAATGCACTTCCATATTTATCACATTTACTCACCATGTGACACCAACACTCTTAGGTGGCAACAAAATGGAGGCATGGAGGGGGGCCACCCACCTAGGTAAAAATATGCCCTTCCTTTCATTCAAGAGAGGGACGTATTCATCATTAGCTTAAATAAGGATTAAACGAATTTTTTTTTTCTTTTTATAATCATGGGGGTTGAGCCATTTAATGGGGCACTGAAGTCAACGATAAGATAAATCCCCCAAATGATCTAATAACCAATGGAGAGTAAACTCAAGGCATCTAGATCAATTGAAGGGATTATTTTTAATTTTTTATTTGCTCACTTAATCAATGATGCCCACAATATAGTTTTAAAAGACGTATCTAAGCTCAAAACATAACAACTCTCTAACTGTGCTATTGCACTATCTAAAATAATACATTTTTTGAATTTTAATTTTTTTTTTAAACATTTTTATTCTTAAAATTTCTTATTATATATTGAAATTTATATAATTTATTTACTTTTTTTATTTATTGTTTCTTTTAAATGATAAATATGTTTATTTTTATTAATTTAATTAGAATTTAAATCATATTCTTATAAAATTATTATATATTTCACTCCTCAAATGTTTGTCTTGTGCTATCTTGCGCTTAAGCCCCATAAGACTTTTGGGGGCGTAGATGGACCTTGCACCTTTTAAGACTATGTGCCCACCAAATGAGTACCCATAATGTAAATGGTAAAACCCCAGAAGGGTGTAAGGATACTTTTTTGTAGGGCAGCCCCTACCACCCCCCCCTCTCTCTCTCTATATATATATATGGAGGGATTTCTGTATGTAAATGTGGGTTTGTCAGACATATATATATAAGTATAGAGAGAGAGAGAGAGGGGAGAGAGAGAGAGCTAAAGAGGGAGTGAGAGATGGGAGGAGCTGATAATGTTCAGGAAATTCCTTTTCTTGAATTTCCAGGAGATGTTTTAGATTTAGAGAAAGAGAGTGAGGAATGGAAAGGGTTGAGAAGCAAAGTGAAGGAGGCATGTGAGACATATGGCTGCTTTGGCCTTGTCTGTGATGCCATCCCCGAGAAGCTACTTGAAGATATGTTCATGGAAATGAAAACATTGTTTGATCTGCCTGAAGAAACCAAGAAGAAGCACTCCAGCGTTAAGCCTTACAACAGCTACCAGGGCAAGTGTCCAATTGTCCCTCTCCTTGAGAGCTTCGGCCTCGACGCCGCAGCCCGCCCCCCGGCCGCTCAAGCCTTCACCAACCTCCTCTGGCCGGAGGGCAACCCGGCCTTCTGGTGAATCTCTACTGAGCTTAACCTTCCATGGCTTTTCTTCTTCCTTTCTCAGTTTTTATTCACTACTTTCATTAGTTCTCTAGTTTCTGCATTTTTTCATTTAGGGACTGTTTGGTTGGTTATTTGCATTTTCTATGCTACTGCTTTTGGATGGATCCATCTACAATATTATCATGGATGCACCAAGTTTTCTGAGAAATTTCACTGGAAGATCCACTTTTAAACCATGTGTATTTATTTATACACATGCATGACAAAAAAGTAAAAATATTATTTTCTTGTGCTAATTTCCTTGTGGGTATATTTCATAATGATTTAATAATAATTAGTACCCAGGAATATTATTTTCTGCAACCGAATAGAACACTCAATAGTCACTGTCAATTTTGAGTATTAATTTCATGGCCAATGGGAGTGTTGGAACTTGTAACATCCATTGATATTCTCATTATCTCACCTACTACTTCTACTACTACCAGTCAACCTCAACACTCTTGAGGGGTTGGTCAGGTTATCTAATAATCATTAGTCCGAGTCTTATTAGGTTCAATGGAGGTTTACTTGATGTTAATTTCAAGATCCGTTGTAGAATTAGTGGAGATGTGTGGAAAGCTTACATGAAGAACCACAATTATTAAAAAAAAAAAAACAGTGAGAAATCATGACACTCAAATTTCAAAAACCATATGTAGATGTTTGTGATTATGACTGCAACCAAACACCACCACTACCTGTCAACACTGCATTTAATAGGGCTTATCTTCAAAACTGATTCAATTTAATACATTGACAGCCTTAAAGTGTGCTTGTTCTACTGTTCTACCCCCAAATCATTTTTTCATTAATTTCTCTTTCTTTCTCTTGAGGAATATATCTATCTTATCATATTCATAGTTTAATGGACTAATTAAAAAACTCTATTACTAATCCTCACAATATCTATCTATCCCCAGTGGAAACTCATTTCCATGTACAGAGATGGAACTGAACTGTCATCCTGAGGCTGATTCTGGAGAGCCTTGGCATTGAAATACTACAATTCCCAGAAAGAAAACAGTACTAGTGTTTTCCGGCTGATGAAATACATAGTCCCTCAAGCCATGACTCCGCCATTGGCCTGCTCACACACACTGATAAAAGCTTCCTTACTATCTTATGTCAAAATGAAGTTCAAGGCCTAGAGAGTTCTCTCAAGGAGACAACTGGATCCGGCTAAATTTCTTTCCAAGAATTCCTTCATAGTCATCATAGGCGACTGCACAAAGGTGGTACTCTACCTCTTTATATCTGTTGGGAAATGTGATTCATATATATTAAATCAGATATTATAAACTTGTGTTTTTAGGAGAATTAATTGTTTAATATGGTGTGAAAGTGTTAAATGACCAACTGCAAAGGCTCCGAGGCTTTAAGTTGGGTTTAATATGAATATCATCTTATTATACTTTCCTCGCGTGCATACGGCTACATGCCCGTGCGTGGAGTAGGAGTCAGATTATGAACAGATAAACATGGGGATTAAATTGAGAGGATTCGAGGCAAAGGAACCGCAAAGCCGAAATTTCCCGATCTGTGTTAAATGATAGAAACTCTCTAAAAGCTCAGCTTTTAGGATTTGGGTTTAATATGAATATCATGCTTCAACAGAAAGCTTGATGTCTAACATTGTCGGATTCATTGTCAGTGGGGCAAGTATAAAGGGCGTAAGTTCTACAAATGTTTTTGAACCTAAAATGCAACTATGATATATCTAAGTGAGGAGCAAAGTCTTCTTCCTAAGTTTGAACCTTTAGGAATTTTCTTTTTAAAAAAAATTGAGTGGGCACCTACCCCCACAGGCAACCTACCTCCGCCCTAAAGTATGGCAGGAGTGAGTTAGTGTTTTTCTATGATTTGGATATTTGTTTCTTATTTATATGTGTGGGTAACTAGATTTTTTTATAGAAGAGTTGATCGTTTAGTAATATTTTTCACATGATCCCATTCATATTCAAAGTAATTAGTAATTACTAGAATACATTTTGGGGTAGTGTATGCATGGTGCTTCTACTAGGTCTAACCTTACCTGCCTCTACCCCTGTTGGAAGTAACGAGTTAAAAACCTCTTTTTATAATTTGAATATTTGTTCTCTATTTATCGGGAATTGATGACATGTTTGGGGGTAGTGTAGGCATGGACGAACGGGAGGCTGCATGCGGTGAGGCATCGTGTGGTGTTGAACGGCGGTGACAAGGATCGGTACTCCATTGGATCGTTTCTGGTGCCGGAGGAGAAGGTCACCATTAAAGTGCCGGAAGAACTAGTTGACGATGATCATCCTCTTCGCTACCGCCCCTTCACTTATCCTGAATATATGGCCTTCTTCGTTTCCAATAAATCCGATGATGCCCTTGAAGTTTATACTGGTGCTTGATCTTCAGTAAAAAAAAAAAATCGTGGATGTTTGAGAGGTAGAAATAATAATCTACATGGAGAACAAAGCAACCTAAATAAATCTCTCTCTCTCTCTGATGCAAATACTTATCTATCAATCCGTCCATTTCTACATATTGTATGGAGAGGTTAAAAAGAAATATAGTGCATTGTTAATATGATCTCATATTGTTTTACATTTTCTTACACCTAAATCTATTCTCATGGTTGTAATATTTTGTTCTTATATTAAGGATTTGAGGAGAACCTTTCTTTCCTCCATTCCACCCTTTTACCACTCCCTTTCCCCCTTCAATGAAATAAAATCCTAGAACTAGAACCTCATGTTAGTCATTCCACCTTCTTACCATTTGAGACTAGGTGTCGTGAAATAAAATCATTATTGTGAGTATCGTGGCCTTTGGGCCCAGACCCGCTAGTCAATAGGCGTAGCGTCCTTGAGGCTCATTGCACGGCTTGCCTAAAGCGCGAGAGCCTTTAGGTATATTAAAGCCTTTACGGGAACCCATTAAGTATGAATTCTGATGCAGGCCCATTGATGTCTTGGAGTCCCTCAATCGGCCGTCCTACCGCATATGGCTGGTTAGGCAAAAACAAATATGTTAAGGAGGAAGTTGCACATAGTATGTTTGTCTACGGATCTCCCAACATCCGAATCCGCTACGCCTCAAAAACATCAACCTTTAACAAGGAAGAATTAGTCTTTAATAAAAAGAAAGTTTATTTCCAAAATCATGAGATTATCCTTCTAAAAATCAAGGATAATTGATCTTTGATAAGAAAAGAGAGATATCATCACCAAAATCACGAGATCATCTTTCCTAAAATCAAAGACAAATTCGATTATAAAACAAGAACTCCCCAACGAGAAAATGGTATGAAACCCTAACTATCGTACTTTTTTCCTCTCCATTCTTCGCTGACTTAAGCATCAGAGAGGCGGTCGGCACTTTGTCGTCGAACCCTCATTTTTGCGGGTTTTATATATCCACGCCCGATGGGAGGATAGAGGAACCAGAAATGCGACAATTGGCCCCATCTTTGGGAATCCGACAAAAAGTCTTAAAGATGGCGGTGCGAGCTTGAAGCCTACTTGACTCTAATAGCCCTTTGCCACCGGTAGCTCAGACGGTTCTGCCGTGGACCTTTCCCGACTCGACCAGTTTGGGCGGATCAGGCCAGTGGGATGCCACTAAAATCACTCAATCACTCAAAATCATATCTTTCAGGAAAGCGATTTCAAAATCTGGGCAATCCATAAGCATTTATATTTAACAAAATACATTCTGATGAAAGGCATTCAAGCCTTTTCAAAATGATTTACAAAAATAGATGTTCGAGTTCAAATTGTTTTACAAAATATCAATATCCAAAAGAAAACATAAATGAATGCACATGTCGGAGCATACTTGGTGTTCCTTCTTTATGACCACGGCAACTCTGAATCTTGGGTGCTTTGATCGCTTATCTATCACTCGGTACCTGGCATTGGTAAAATAATACGCTAAGCATTTTCATGCTTAGTGGTTCTACTCTAAATTCATTCCTCGATTTACTGTTTAAAATCGATCATGCAATTTAACAATTCAAAACTTTCAAATCTTTATGGTGTTCAGTAAATACAATACATATACTTGTTTATATACAATCAGATTGTAGTTCATTGATCATCCAATACCTTTCATATTCAATATTTTACAATCTCAAATCAATTCAATTATGCTCACAAATTCCAGTTGATTCTGCAATTCAATTAAGTTACGAGAAAATCAATTCGAGTTATACTAATCAATTGAGTTATGCCCCTTAGTTAACATGTCTTCGATATACGAGGATATCGGGAGTCCATGAAGCTTGCGGTCACGCATTTGGGGCTGCGGGGCGGTATCAAATGGTTTTATAACCTGATGCGGTCCCGTTGGTGGCGGCGGTTATAAACAATTAAATAGTGAACTACAGTCTGGTCTCTTGGCTGTGATCGGGTAATAGCATCCAATCTGATAGTTCGCAATCTTTGCTATTTGACCTATTGGTATACCCGATCTATCATAATAGAACTAAGCAGTTGCATTCTATTAAGAGGCGTTCAAATCCTTTATAGCAAAATATAGTACAATATGTACGCTTGTATTACTGATTTATTTTCAATAATCATGCAATTTTATATGTGAACATTTATGATCACTTTTCTCGAATCAATTCATCGGTCGATGTGCTTTTACAATGACATTAAAAACTTGAAACGAGGAATAGGAGTCGGTGAGAACAAACCAAAAATCTTTGCACTTTGATTCCAATCCTTGGAATCTCAATCTCGGTTGGATTTTTCCTCTCGTCGATCCTATTCCAAAACCATTAAAGAACAATATTATTCGTGTGTACTAGTAGTTTTGGTTAGGATTGATTTTCAGAGTTTAATATAAGTTCCAATTTCAACAAGATATAGGTGGATTCTTGACTCAATGGGCTCCATAGAGTCTAAGAACACCGACCAGGTTCGGACGAAGGAGTTATGACCTTCCGAAGTTGGAGGTCATATGTAGTCACACCCAGCCGAGCTGACTGACTAAGCTGACCTGACCTCGGTAAACTCGGTCTGACACCTTGGTCTGACATATTCTATCCTCCTCATGTATATGAATGAATTCTTGACTCAATGAGCTTTCCATAGAGTCTAAGAACACTCGAAACGGAGTTCGGACGAAGGAGTTATGACCTTCCGAAATTGGAGGTCATACGTAGTCACACCCAGCCGAGATGACTGACTGAGCTGACCTGACCTCGGTAAACTCGGTTTGACACCTTGATCTAGCATATTCTATCCTCCTCAGGCATATGGATGAATTCTTAACTCAATGAGCTTTCCACTTAAGAGTCCAGAACACCGAAACGGAGTTCGGACGAAGGAGTTATGACCTTCAGAAGTTGGAGGTCATACGTAGTCACAACCAGCCGAGCTGACTGACTGAGCTGACCTGACCTCAATAAACTCTGTCTGACACCTCATTCTGACATATTCTATCCTTCTCAGGCATATGGATGAATTCTTGACTCAATGAGCTTATAGAGTCAAGAACACTAAATCGGGTTCGAGTTGAAGGAGTTATGACCTTAGAGAGTTGGAGGTCATATAGTCAACTGGGCTTGGTGACTGGTTTGGTGCGCTGGCCTCTGTTGCATGAGGTCTGGCGACCTCCACGGGATGAGGTCTGTGGCCTCTAGCTGTGAGTCTGGCGACCTGCTGCGTAAATTCTACCAGCGGCCCTGCTTGCATGAGGTCTGTTGACCTGCTTGCATGGCGTGATAAAGACCATAACTTGGTCTCTGAAGTCCGAATTGAGAAATTCAAAATCCTAACATCAAGTTCGTGATGAGGCTACAATTCTTAGAAGGACTCGCTTCCAAAATCACTTTATTTCTTACCCAAAAATCAGCTCTAAGGTCCGGTTGTGCGCACTACCACAGTAGCCTGACTTCATGGTTTAAAATACAACCAAACATTCCCTAAGGCAAGATAATCACCACCTGACCTTAGGGGTAGAAATAATCAAAGTAGGAGGACCTACCTCTGGGTTTGTCGAAACTCTCCGATTTCGGTCTCTACTTGCAGCTCTTGTCACGAGGAAGGATTTTCCCTCTTGCTTCGCCGGAGACCTATGGTTCGATCGTTGGGAATCTAAAGAGAAGTGAGAGCTTCTCACTCTAAAATATCTCCTATTTTCTCTGTTTTCCTTTTCTTATGGATCACCCTTAATCGTACTTTAAAAAGAAGGAAACTTCCTCCCTTTTTCCTACATGCCACATGTCCATTCCTTGATTTTTTCTTTATTTCTTTTTTTGTATTTAGGTCCCTCTATTTCTCTATTATTCTTCATTTAAGTCTCCTATTATTTTCCCCTTACTCATTTATTTCTCATAATTCCACTTGACATATAAACTTACTTACAAATTGACATAGGTCCCCATTTACAATTTCCATATTTTCTCTTTTTCACTTGGGTTTATTTAAGTTCAATAATCATTTAATCGATATTCATCTAACAATTCCCGGAAAAATACCCCGAGTTGGCCCCGATTATACGAGGAATATATAATAAATTTTATTATAAAAATTTAAGAAGTGCATTTTTGGGCGTTACACCCCTCTCCATGTTTGATTCGTCTGACACAGTTGTAATGTCGAGCAATCCGGTGATTTAGTCGCCCGAGGACCAATTCCTGCATTGGCGTCAAGATATGGAGAAGAAGCAGGAGGAACAAGTAAGGCAAATAAGAGAACAGGATCACGCTGAGCACCTGCAACGTGAAAATGGTCGTCTTTGGGCCCAGGTAGAGAAAAGACACAATCTTGGAGAAGGAGACCCGCAAGATAGTGGGCAAGCAAAGCACCTGACCGTATGCGACAAGGGAAAGAAGCCCATTGTCCTTGACGATGAAAATACCCTAGCGGATGACGAGTTATCCTCTAGCAGCTCACCAAACCCCTCCCCCGCAAAAAGCAACCAGGCTAGATCACTCTAGAGACGCTCGCACCGCCTTGTATTCAGCAACACAAACAACAACCTACTCCGCCGGGCAAGGAGAGAAATAGACGAGGCGAGTCGACAAAGCGCCTTTTGAAAGCACGTATATGCATTACACAGGTGTGGCAAATCACGTATAGTATATCCATGCCCGTTGACACCACCACATGCCACAGTAGCAACGATTGATCTATTGACATGCTCTTCTCCTACTAGGGCGACACATCCTCAACTATGAGTAGTCCCACGGGTTTATTATTCCAACTTTCACTATGTTTGATGGTTCTACTAACCCATATGATCACATGCTTCACTATAACTAGGTAATGACTTTGAATGCCGGCAATGACCTTCTATTATGCAAAGTTTTCCTGGCTAGCTTGCGACCTTGCGCTAGCCTGGTTTCACAAGCTCCCTCGGAGCTCAATAAACACGTTCAATGAACTTTGGAGAGCATTTATCTCGCAACACCTATGCTTGGTGCGCTAGAAAAGAAACATTAGTTCCCTGTAGACTATTTTGAAGCATGAAGATGAGTCCATTCTATATTTTACGAGGAGGTTAGAGTAGGTCGTCCAAAAAATAGAATTTTACAGCATGGATGTGGTCCTTTAGAACTTCAGGAGAAGCTTCGGGCCAACGACCCCCTTTTTCCACTCGCTATCTCTAGACTCACCGACAATAATGGAAGAGTTATATAGGTGGGCAGACATGTACTAAACATTGGAAGATAATATTCGAGCAGCAACCCAGACAGTAATGATCACAAACCAGCCAGCCAAGAAAGATAAGTCGGTGGGGAAAAAGTCGTCCGCGTCTAGCAAGGGCCAGAACGGAGACCGAAAGCGACCCTAAGATCAGTCTAAAAGAAAGAGCCCCATGATTCCTCCCTTGAACATCTCTCATATGAAAGATTATTTGGCCCTCATTCGACTACGAGATTTCAAATGGTGGCGCTATCGGGCGAGACCACTGCTCAGATAAATAAATCTTTACGATGCGATTATCATAGGGACTATGGACACAAAACCAACCAGTGCCGGAATCTGAAGTTCCTAGTAGAAAAGCTTATCAAGGCAAGACATCTTTGAAGGTACCTTAGGGATGTAGAACATGGGGTGGAGTGGAAATGTGACCTGCACAACGGGAATTATAGCGGCCATTTGTCTAGCGAACTAGACCAATATAAATTACATATTGGGCGGCCCGACGGATGATCAGTATCAATCAAAGCGCCAACAGAAGAAACTCGTCAGGGCGGCTACGGTTAAGGCCAGGGTGAATGTCATCCATATAGAAAGCGGTCATAAAATAGAGCCAATAGATGGCCCCATATCCTTTGCTCCAATTAACACAAATAGGGTCATTGTGCCTCATTATGATGCATTGGTACTCACCCTCTGTATTAATGGTTTTGATGTGCATAGGGTGTTCGTGGATCTAGGCAGTGTGACAGACTTGTTGCAGCTCCTAGCCTTCATATAGCTGAAGCTTTCTCCTAACATGAAAAATTCAACCGAGTGAATCCTCTATGGCTTCAACAGGGCAACTACTGACCATCTTTGGGGAATGTCACACTCCTGTGGCTTGGGCGATCACTTAGCGGATTTTGTTCTTAGTCGTGAAGACTTAAAACATATAATGCCATGAGTGGCGGGACTTGTTTGCACTTATGAAGGCCGTGTCGTTAACATACCACCAAATGGTAAGTTATTTGATGGCTTGCAAAGGCGGGCGAATCTTTTTAAAGTAGCAGTTGTTTATATCATAGTAATGCTTATCAGCCGACCTGCCACGAACCAAAGGGAAGTGCGATTCCAAATAGCCTATCCGGATGATCTTACCGCATAGCAATCACGATTATGCGGCCCAAAATCGGGCGGAAGAAAAGGACTTAGGTTAGCCCTGTACCCACTAGAAAGTGGGGTTGGAATGGAGCCAAAGAAATTTACCTATATTAGCTCCTCATGACCAATGAAGAAGAGCACGATTCTTGTCACCAATCCGATTGACCAGGCAGTGGATGGAAACCCGTCGGGGCGAGACTATCTCTTGGACTCTCATTGATATTCTTTCTCAGAGCTAGACTTGTACTGTGGTTATACAAACAATTCTGTAATAACAAAATTCATTTCATTTACAAAAGAACTACCACCGAGTGGTGTCCATCAAAATCTATACACATATCTTGAGTCCGTTTACTTATACATGTACATTTTTTCTGGTACAAAACATCGGAGATCTGCAGGCGGTGCGGTGAAACTATCTACGGCGGCACCGCTCACGCTGATGTGGGATGTCTGTCCATATCCTTGTCTTACGCCCACGGCTGCAGTTGAACACGTGCTAAGCTGCGCTTAGTGGGAACATAAGCATGAGCCAACCACCAATGGTGGCCGAGTCACAAGCTTATACATAGCCATTTCATATATCATACAAATTCATATTAACTTTTATTATTTATCATCTTTACATTCCTATTGCATGTCACATGTTCTACATCTTGAACATATACCTATCTATACTTTTCTTGTATTCATGTTGCTTTTGTCAATACTACTTATACCACATCGTTAACGCACTTATGCATTTCTATCATGTGATTTCATAGCATGTATTCCCTAAATGTCTATCATATATTCATATCATATATTTCTTATTCTAGTACTTATCATTTGATCTATTATCTTTCTAATGGTTCATATTACATATCCCTATTTTGGCTATGTCATATTCTTATACATATAATATTACTTTCATGGTTATATACTATATACCATTTGTTATGTTATATTTTCATGTATTGTTTTCATGTCTTTGTGATCATATCTTTGTCAACGTATCTTTGCTTCCGTCTTTGTATTATCATATTAACTTTTCAGATCATTTTACATTCTTATTATCGGATTGTATAATCTCATGTTACACAACTTATCATCACATAGCAGTGCTATGCTTCTCGTATCATATCATATATTTCCACATGTCATATTCAAATAATTTATTTTATGTTTCGTACTGCAATAATGCGAAGTGGATATAGGGAAACTTATAAGGGCTCGAGAGGCTCACGTACTCAGCATGCGGCTTGATGGTCTTATTAGGGCCAGATATTTGTTATCTTATGCAGACAATGATCATCTTATAAAAAAGGCCAGTATTTGTGTGGTGACACTTCGGGACCAGTGATCAACGAGATCTATGTGTCTCCATTGGCTTGGGGGCCTGACCATGTCGAGCAGAACGTATCTTTGCGGACTTATTCCCTCTTTGGCATGCCAATCTATCCCTCTACTTGGTCGAGACCGCAAGCAATCCGTTTATTACATTTTCTTTATATCTCATAAGCATGAATAACTATTGTTATCATGATTGCTTATCACGATATATACTATCATTACTTTAAATCACGTATTCGTTCTCATGTTGTAGCTTCATATTACGGTTCTCATATTTACCATTAATGCGTATATTCGCATATTTTTTATCATGCATGCATTTACCGTTCTTATATTCATACATGCCTATCATTTAATATTACAAGTAATCATTCCTCGTAACATCTTATATCTTGTATACTTATATTTTCATGTACTTTATTAGTCTATCATATCTTGTGACATATACCTATACATTTCTATACTTGTACATTTTACTTGTGCTTTATTATACTGTCCTATCTCCCATAGAGTCGAACATAGACTTCTTCTTTACAATGCCCTTAGGTACCCTTCATGTCCACGACTATTTACCTTTTTATCATTTCTTATTCGGATACACCGCATTATAAACATTAAGCTTGCTTGGGCCAGGAGATAAGAATGAGCGAAGTTTCGGTGCGATATATGCGAAGGTGCGATGCAGTGCGAACAGGGCGTGCACCCTTACGTAATGGGGGTGTCGAAACACTAGCGAAGTCTTGGTCATATACGTGCACACTTACAATTAGACCCAGTAGCAGCGAGTGCCAAAGCAGCGATCATATATGTCTTGTCATTCAATATCCGTGCTTAGGCGATCATATTACAATTATACGTGTTCTCTGAACTTATCATTTTATTCTTTTCTTCTATATTCCTCTACATATCAAATCTACGTCTATTGATAATTCTTGTTCATATCTCCCTCTTTTCTTATCATGTATTCTAATTAACTTTACCCAAGCGATTTAGTCCACTTGGTACAACAATCATATTTTTAGATGTGGCTATCGAATGCCATTTAATAGCATATGGTTAGATTATAGACTCAATGAGATTTTCATAAGTCAAGAACACTAAAGCGAGTTCGGACAGAGGTTAAACCTTCGAAGTTGGAGTCACTCGTGGTAAATCCCAGGCTAGACGGTGTTTGACCTCGGTGAGCTCAGTTTAACACCTAATCTGACACCTAATATCCTCCTCAGGCATATCAATGGATTCTTGACTCAATGGGATTTCCATAGAGTCTAATAACACAAAATCAGGTTTGGGCGGAAGGGTTATGACACTTCGAAGTTGGGAGATATCACATTAATTAATCACCCGAAGGCGAACGAGCTGACCTGACCTCGGTGAGCTCTGTCTAACACCTCGGTCTGACACCTAATATCACTATAGACATATCAATGTTCTTGACTCAATGGACTTTCCATAGAGTCTAAGAACACCCAAATCGGAGTTCGGATGACGAAGGTTATGACCTTAGAAGTTGGAGTGTCGTAGTTAACCCGACCAAGTGACTGGGCGCGGTGGTAACCTATGGTTGAGCTTGTTCTAACACCTCGGTCTGATACCTAATATCCTCCTCAGGCATATGAATGTATTCTTGACTCAATGGGCTTTTCATAGAGTCTAAGAACACCCGAAACGGAGTTCGGATGAAGAAGTTATGACCTTCCAAAGTTGGAGGTCATACGTGATCAAATCTGACAGGGTGGCACAGGCTTGGACAATTTGAGGCTCTACGGGGCGAATTCTGGCGACCTCTACGAGGATGAGGATGCGGTAACCTCTGGCGCATGAGGTGCGCTGACCTCTGCTTGAGACCAGTGCAGCGGCCTGTTGGACGAGATCTGCTGACCTCTCTTGGACGAGGTCTGGCGGCCTCTGTGCGTAGTCTGTGAGCCTCTGGCACATAACCTCTTATGGTGACCTCTAGCGTTAAGGCATCTGAGGAGTAAAAGACCATAACTTGGTGTATAGAGGTCCGAATTGAGAAATTCAAAAGCCTAACATCAAGTTCATTGATGTGGCTACAATTTACCAGAAGGACTTACTATCAAATTCCCTTTATTGCTAACCCAAAAACTCATTCTAGGTCCGCCAACTTGCACCAATAGTTACATAAAACAAAGACAAACATATCTAAGCAATCTAGATAGATCCATTACAAAGATGTCTAAGTAACTGAGCCAGGCTAATTGCCCAAAAACAAAGGAAGAGGTAAAAGGAAGAAGAAAAGGAAGAGGTGAAAGGAAAAAGAAAAGGAAGAGGAAAAAGTCGAAGAAAAAGAAGAGACTGAAGCGCTTCGCTCGAAGGCTCTCCTTATCTCAGCCTTACACCTTGACCGCTGCACCTCCAGAGGGCGCCAACACAGGGGGGCACCTAGCCCTAACGTAGAACCCTGAAAGAAGGCCAACCGCTTAATCAAGCCCCTTGTCAATAACCTCAAGCCGACCTATGCAAGGCCCAACAAAGAACCCTGAAAAGGTGATGTTAGCATAGTTAGGCCTCTCATCTAGGACACTTGAGGGGTCAACACAGACATCATCTTCAAACACACAATATCCATTAACAGCAAATAGCAATAAAGACCTCTAAAAGCCTCCCTCTATAACCTCTCTACCTTCATCGGCCTACGGACGGTGAGAGACAGAAAATCCTGATAGTGAAAGAACTGTAATGAGAATCCTTGGCAACTTCATAAACTTCGGAGGTTCGACCCCATATATATAGAGGTGGAACCTCAAGAGACGCATTAAATATACCATCGAGACATCACATGTCATTAGCGCATTGGAACATATGTGCATTAATAGTCTGCAATTCTTCATACTAGGGGACCCGAAACATAGTAGTTCTCCTCAACTAGAAAAACATAATCCTCTAATCAAAGAAAAAGGGGGGCATTGTGAGTATCGTGGCCTTTGGGCTCAGACCCGCTAGTCAATAGGCTCAACGCCCGTGCTGGCTCACTGCCTTGCTCACCACATAAAGCGGCTAAGGCGGCCCGCTTATTCATGTACTGGGCAGACGGGCGGTACAATCTTAGAACCCATATGGGGTCCTAAGTCCCCCAGACGGCCGTCTTACCTCACATGGGTGGTTAGGTAAAAACAAATATGTTAAGGAGGAAGTTGCACATAGGATGTTTATCTACGGATGTCCCAACATCCGAATCCGATACGCCTCAAAAACATCAGCCTAAAACAAGGAAGAATTGATCTTTGATAAGGAGAAAGTTTATTTCCAAAATCATGAGATTATCCTTCCAAAAATCAAGGAGAATTGGTCTTTGATAAGGAAAGAGATATCTCATTACCAAAATCACAGATTATCTTTCCTAAAATCAAAAGATAAATTCAGTATCATGAGAACTCCTAACGAGAGAATGGTATGTAACCTTAACTGTCGAACTTCATTTCTCCCGGCCATTCTTTCGCTGACTTAAGCATCGGAGAGGCGGTCAGCACTCCATTGCCGAACCCCTCTTTTTGCAAGTTCATATGTAACACCCCAAAATATACCCTAGTCGTTTTCAACGTGTTTAAGATATTTTGTAGGTATAATTTGAATTTTTCATAATTTAAATTCAAAACGCGAAAACTGATAAACCCGGAAATAAGCTAGGGTAAATTTGTAACTTGTCAAAACGGGTTTAAAAGTCATAATATAAAGTGATATGCTATTATAGAAATAGCACTTGGATTGTGAGTGCGAATGGGGAGTTTGAGGACCAAAGTGTAATAAAAGGAAAAAATTAAAAATCAAATGGGATAAGACCAAGTTGGTCTAGAATGAGATATTTCTCATACCCATTTGGAGAGCAAAAAAAAAACGTAGAGAGAGGAAGAAGAAGAAGAAGAATAAGAAGAAGAGGAAGAAGAGAAAGAAAGCCAAGAAAGGTATGGATTTGTATGGATTACTATGGATTTTTGGACTTTTGTATGGATATTAGTTTGTTCCATCTCTAGGGTTTAGTTAGGAATTCATCCTAACCCTAGATTTGTTGAAAGTTAGATTTGGTAAAACCTAGTTTGTATAAGATGAGTATGGAATCCTCCCTTTAAGTATGGATTCTTGGTTTATGGTGTATGGATACCTGCTTGGGTGTTAGGAAGTTAACCTAACTTACAAGTATTTGAGTTTGGGTTTGGAAAAAACCTAATTAATCTCTATGTTTGGTTTTGATTGGGTTAGAAAACACTTGGGAGATGTTTTTCTGGAGAGTATACGAGTTTTCTTTTGATTTTGGTTGGATTTATGGAAAAATGGGCCAATGTCGGCAAATGCAGACCGATTTCAGTCTACTTAGCGGCATAGGGATCCCACGCAGCAGCGTACGCCATGGCGTGGTCGAAAGGGAGGCTTGGACAAGCCTCGTATACGTTGAGGTGTAGCCAAGCTACGCCGTGGCGTAGCACTGTTCACAAACATGTGATTTTGTCATGTTTTCTATTCCGTTATTCCGAGGACTTATCTATTGGACTAATGAGGACCTATAAATTGTATGAAAGGGTTCATTCATGTTTGTAGATAAAGGAAAAAATTAGGCCCAGTACCTCATGCCTCGGTGAAGCGAACTTAATGCCCCTATGATAAGATAGTAAGTTCCTGAACACATATAATTGTAGGACTACCTAAGACAGGATATTGAATTACATGTCACCTCTGTTACGTGGGCAGGCATGTATAGTGCCAGTACTCTCGATTAGTATGATGTGCTCTGCATCGGTGCTGACACTCTTTGCTTTGTGCTGCGCTACCTCGGTGCTATCACAGGTACCAGCCGGTACTTATTGTGTTGTGTCTTACTCATTTCTTATTCTTTGGTCTAGGTAATTAAGCAGGTTATATGATAAAGTGCGAATAACGAATAAGAGTAAAGTAATGTACATCGTCTTGCTCTGTAGTACCTACGGGTACCTCTATACTAGTATAAGTTATGTAGTACCTACGGGTACCTCTGTACTAGTATAAGCTCTATAGTACCTACGGGTACCTCTATGCAGTATAAGCTCTTATGCTCCTACGGAGATCTAAACAAGTATAAATTAACTATAAGTACAAGTATGTGTATAAGTTTATTATAGATTATAGAAAATTCTGTATGCTTTACTATATATACATTTTCATGTTGTAGTGCTTCTTTGTAAAATGTGCAGTTTTTGTATATGTATATGTAAGTAGGACTCGGGCTATATGTGACAGCATGAAACACCACTCTGGGTGTGATTTTATTTTTGTAATCTTTGTATATGATATTTTGATTCATTTATAAGACTTGGGCCTGATGTCTGAAAAGCAAGTAAAGTGTCCCGATATAGTTTTGCGCCCCCGACATCCCAGGCAGCGAGGGTTGGGGGCATGACGATATATCCACAACTGCGTGCTCAAGGACCCAGACGGGCGGTACCAGAGCAATTACCATATCTTATAAAGCTACTACAATATTAAAAAAACGAACCTAGCTATTAACTTGAGAAAAGTTTTTTTATTTTATTTTTTATTTCAAATATTAAGTTGGTGAGTTTAATCAAAAACCTACTACTTAAACGCATTATGTAAAAATTAATTAATATTGTAACATTAGTGAAATTTATGGCTCCATCCTTTTTTTTTATAATTTGATTCCAAAGTTATTTTATTAGATCGAAATTTAAATTTTAGAAATTTTTGAAAATCTTTGGCTGAATGATGATCCAAAGGAGATAGTTGCTCTTATGTACGAGAAAATAAGAGAATTTCCCGATATATAGAAAAATAGTGTCAGAGAGAGCAAGGAAGTAAGATGGGGAGAAATATAGCTTTGCTTTTTCCGGGATAAATCATACATAGGGTGGGAATGCCTATTTATAGTTCCAAAGTGACCTTTCAATATCCTCATTAATGTATGAATTAATAAGGGTATTAATTACAGTATTAACGATGATTTATGTATACATAATTCAAGATGAATCCATCCATTGCAAAACACTGAATCCGGAACGGCTTTATTGTGTGATGTTAAATCCGGGGTGGCTTCATTCATTTCAAAAACCTTTCATTTATAACACTTCCTTGAATTACCACCCTTACGAATGTATTTCGATGGAAACCTTGCTAGTAAAACCCAGTGGGAAAAAAATTAGCGAAGGAAAAAAAGTACAACATTCTGTATGTTAGTATTGCCTCAGTAAAAACCTTGTCGGGAAAAACCCAATAGGACAAAAATTCGGACGAAGGGAAAAAGAGTACAGTATACTAACATTAGGTCATAGCGAACTTCCCTTCATGTCAATATCCTTTGGTTGGCGCATTCCAATTTTATATCTGAGTTTTCTGAACGTTGAAGTTAGTAATGCCTTGGTGAATAGGTCTGCTAGATTATCACTTGAGTATATTTGTTGAACGTCAATCTCACCATTCTTTTGGAGCTCATGAGTGTAAAAGAACTTTGGAGAGATATACTTAGTTCTGTCTCCTTTAATGTATCTACCTTTATTTATTTAATGCATCTGACGTTGTCTTCAAATAATGTTGTTGGATATATTTGAAGAGGCCACATGATTCTGAATATGTTGGATCATCGATCTTAACCATATACATTCACATTTGGCCATGAAGACAGAGATCTGCGAATGATTTGATGACATAGCTACCGTGTTTCTTGACAGATTTCATGAGTGCTGGCACCATTACAACTAAAAATACATACCGGTTTAGAGGATCGAACTTTGTGTAGATTAAAGATACCTGCGTCTTGCATATCAGCGATTTTGCTTTGATTCTTTTGACTAGAAGAGCCAATATCGAGATGTTCCTTTAAAGGTCATCTGTATATTAGCGTGCCATTCCAATGCCTTCGAGTTGGAGCAGAACTATATCTGACTATTAGATTAATAGGAAAAGCAATATCTAGGCGTATACAAGTAGCAAAATACATAAGGGCACCAATAGCACTAAGATATGGTACTTTAGGACCAAGTAGTTCTTCACCCTTTTCACAAGGACGAAATAGGTCCTTTTTCACATCAAGTGAACGAGATAATGATGGATAAGTCAAGGCGAGCTTCATTCATATAAAGCGTTTTAAAAATTTTTCTTGTATAAGTGATTGGTAAGCCAAAAATGCCCCGATGAAGTCTCTATCTATAAGCCAAGACAAAATTATTTTTTAAAAAGATTTTTCATCTCTCGAATTCCCTTTTAAAGTAATTTGTATCGTTCTTGTGCGACTTGGGAGTCCTAATAAAGTTAAGATCATCCCATGCGTAATTGCAAATGCGGTTTTTATTTCATAATAAAAATGCATGGGCATATAGGGTTGTTAGCATACCCTTTTTTTAATAAATACTTGTTAAGGCGATTGTACCAAATGCGTCCGAATTGCTTTAATCCATACAGAGATTTTTGTAATTTGATTGAGCATATACAACGAGGTTTTGCATTTACCACTTCAGGTAATGTGAATCCTTCAGGGATTTTTATATATATGTCATTATCGATGGATCCATATAGATACGTTGTGATGACATCCATGAGACGCATATCCAGTCCTTTAAAATTATAGAAAACTATTAGAAGCGAAAGTGATTCGTCCATCACGAATTGAATATGTTTCCTCGTAGTCAATACCAGGCCTCTGCGAAACCCTTGTGCTACTAATCGAGCTTTATATCTCATGATCTCATTATTCTCATTACACTTTCGTACAAATACCCATTTGTACCCAACAGGATTTATACATTTAGGTGTTTGGACTACATGTCCAAAACTTCTCGTTCGTGCGAGTTTAATTACCTTTGCATAGCTTCTTTCCATTTTGGTCAATCATTTCTATTTCGACATTCTTCCACATTTTGTGGTTCGGGATCTTCATCATTTCTTATGATGTCTAAGGCTACTTGGAAAGCAATGTTGTTAATCACAATATTGTTTCGATCCCATTTATCTTTGTGCAACTGTGATTCACTATTTTTAGGTACTTGTGCCTCTTCAAAGGCTTTCGCCTTGCTACTGTTGTGGACCTCTTTAGGGTCCCTTGTTCCAACATATGTCTTTGCATAAGCATTATGTTCCTATATTAGCATTATGTCTTTGTGTTCTCTCTTTGAGAGTTGTATCTTTTGACTAAAGGTCTCACGCTTTAAGCTTTTAAGATTCATTTTGCCAGGTGTCGCCGGGGACATTAATCTTTAGATATTTGCGGTCGAGGACATGTGACTTTGTCACTTTCTTTGTATTAGTGAATGCATCAAGTAATTGATTTGCAAGATTTTGCAAATGAATGATCCTTTGAACTTCTAATTCACTTTGATTTATGCGTGGATCAAATGAACATTACGAATGCATTCCAGTGATTTCGTCGTTCTTAGGTAGGCTTTTCTCCTAATGGTGGGAATAAATTTTCATTAAAATGACAGTCAACAAAATGTGCTGTAAAAACATCTCCTGTTGAGGGCTCAAGATATCTTATGATGGAAGGGGAATCATATCCCACATAAATCCCAAGTCTTCTTTGTGGACCCATTTTAGTGCGATGTGTTGGTGCAGTGAGGTACCCTGGGGTACATAGCGATCTTCTTATATGAGATATATTTGGTGGCTTGCCGATAGTGGAAGGGGAGTATTCATGGTAGGCAGTAGGTCGAATATGAACTAAGTTTGCAGCATGCATAATAGCATGTCCCCATGCTAAAGTGGGTAATTTAGTTTTCATTAATAGTGGTTTGGCTATTAATTGAAGACGCTTGATAAGGGACTCTGCTAGACCATTTTGGGTATGAGTGTGAGCAACAGGATGCTCAATGTTTATCCCGACTGACATGCAATAATCAGTGAAAGTTTTGGAGGTAAACTCACCCCGGCGTGTCAAGTCACGATACTTTTGATTGGATAATCGGGAAAGTGCCCGTAATTTTATTATTTGTGCAAGAGTTCAGAGAAGGCAACACATGGGTCAGAAGGGAGACAAACATGAGACCATCTCGCAGAAGCCGCCCATTAAGACCATGAAGTATCGGAAAGGTCCATTTAGGATGAAAGGGTCCACAAATGTCCCTTGCAATTCCTCTCTAAAATATTGGGGACTCAAACTTGACTTTGGTATGAGATGGCCTAACTATCAATTTGCCTTGTGAGCACACAACACATAGGTATTCATGGGATAAGAGGATCTTTTGGTTTTTTTAATTCATGCCTTGTGAGTTTTCTATGATCCTTCTCATCATTGAAGATCTAGGGTGACCTAGCATGTCATGCCAAAGAACAAAAGTCTTTGGGTTGTTGAACTTCTGGTTCACGACAACGTATGACTCAATAGGCTTTATAGTTATATGATACAACCCAATGAAGAAAGCTAAGAGTGTCTCAACAACAAGTTTCTTACCATAAACAATAGAGGTAATATAAAGACACTCTTTATTACCATCATTCATCTCTATTTGTCTAGAGCAATGACATGTACACAACTAGAAAATAAGATAATAACAAATGATAATTTATTTATTACATACATGATGTATCATCTAATAGTAACATTTCATCATCCATCAAATACCGCTTTCTCAAGGAGTGCTCTAGCAGTCCACATCATATACATAGGTCTAGTCCTTTTAGCATCAATAAAGTTCATTTCCTATGTTTTTCTCTATTTTTTCGGGTTGATGCTTGGTAAAGGTCCACCAAATATGTTTGGCCGCACGCATATGACGCGACCACGTCCTTTCATACCACATCTATGGTACATGTATTCTGATGAGCCTAAAACACTCATATTATGCCCGCGCCCATTTTCCCCGCTTATTTTAGAGTATTTTTATAATTTGTGACTAGAATACCGAGTTGATGTTCTGAAGAATGCAGGAGCATCGAGTGAAAAGAGCAAAGAATCTGGAAGCAGCATTGGAGCAAATGGGAACAAGGCGATGAAGAATTGCCACGTCGCGACGCCTGTGGCACGCCGCGACGCCCCACGCCGCGTGATTGTTCACCACGCCGCTGACGCCACCACGCCGCTGACGCCACTAAAATCGCTTCATCATTAAAAGCAAATTAGGGTTCAGAAATCGAGGGAGATCGGGAGGCGCACGAACAGAGGCACAGGTTTTGAGAGCAGAGTGACACCGACTTTGCGGGTGCTGCCCGGAAATTGTAATGCCATTTTTTGGATATTTTCTGATTTTAGAACAATGTTTCTTTATTAAATGCTTATATTTTCTTTCCATTATGTTCTAGATCTCTCTTTTCAGGGGTTACATCAAACCCCGTCATGTCCAATGGATTAAAGTTTGACCTTTCATGTTATTCGGGCTTGTTATTAATTTCCATTACATCTACTCTATAAGTACCTGCATTTCAATTATATGGTTATCAAGTCTCGCCACGTTACTTCATATTCGGGACCGGAGATCCGAGATTCGAGAGATGAGGCCCGTGATTCTGGTAGAGTAGCCTTTAGCCGAATATCTGGATTAATAGAGATATTCAACCTCAAGGTAGCAATTGAGGTTAGAATACGGTTACTTCGAATACCGAGTCGAGATAGAGATATACTGATTCTATTCATTTGTGATAGGCGTGGATATACTTCGAGAGAGGATATCTCGTAGGACAAGAGCACTCGCTAATCGACATATTACAAATAGATTGAATAACAATATCTTTAGAAAAGTAATCCATTGAACGTGATAGGGGGAGATTTAACCTCTAGGCGCCAACACCACACTCACTAGAATCAATAGCTTAGCTGAAGTTTCCTTACTTAATTTTACCCTAGAATCAATTATTCGTATATTGTCCGAAAAGCAAGTAACCTCGTAGTCAATTTTACTCTTCCCGTGATCGATATCCGCATATTTACAATAATTATATTACTTTACATGCACTAAGGCATATAGGTATTCATTATACACATCGCGCTTTCTACCACAAGTTTTTGATGTCATGTTTCGTGAACGTTTAAATTGATATAAGAGAAGTGAGCATGATGGTATTCTGAATTCTTCTTTTATTTTTGTTATATTTACAAGTGCCGGTGGTTTTGTTGCATTAAGGCGTTATTACAGCATGTGCTCTAAAGGGAGTACATGCGATAAAGAAAATCGAATTAATCAACATCAGGTGATCCCGAGCCAGAAGACTTCCCGTACGTAGTATCACAATAGAACAGAGAATGGGATTATATTAGAACTTCAATAGTCATGGAAAACATTGAAGAACAAGATTTTCAAGGCTGAGATGTTGGTTCAGACAAATGATCGACGGCTACCGATTCAAGTAAAATAATTTTGAATTGAAGTCACACAAGATGCATGTTTCTGTAATATATTGTTCCAAGTGACTGCCCTATGAGAACCCGAACATGCATTTGACTAACTTCTCGGCTCGCGATACCATCAAGTACAACTGAGTTACCCCAAGAAGCCCTAAGATTGCGGTTATTCCACTTCTCACTCCTGGGGATAGAGCCAAGCATCACAACTGGGCCACCACCCGCACTCCATTACTACATGGAACGAGTCAGTACAAAAGTTTCTCTCACCAAGTTCTTCCACTTCAAGATTGCACAACTCCGGTGCAAGATCAATACGCTTGGTCAACTAGAGGGGGAGAACCCGGCAGAGGCATGACATGTGTTCCATGAATTATCGAGGAAGTGTCCTCACCACCGACCAACTGTAGATGGATGCAAGTCCACACCTTCTACAATGGTCCGAGAAATACAACCTAACAATGATAGATGCCTCACCGGAGGACTGGCTGATGAAGAAAACCACGCACTCAAAGCAGATGAGATATTGGAAGATGTCGCAATCCAACACTAATCTATCTAGAGAGAAGACTACACCAAGAACACTGGGCAGGCACAGATAATGAAGTCCTCAATAACTGGCAATCATGTGGCTCAGCCCGACTAAATACCTAAATAGGCAAACAGTGGAACAATACATATAATGATCACCCATGGAGTTGTGTGAATTTTGTGGAGGACAGCATAGTAGCGTGGAATGCCAGTCAGGAAACCCTACAGTAGAGCAAGCCCAGTACGTGTCGAGGTTCAATCAGAATCAATCACAGCAGCAAGGACCGTATGGGGGAAACAGTTATCAGAATCAGAATCAGGGCCAAGGGTGGCGTAACAATCAGAACCAGAATAATCAAAACAATCAAGGGTATGGATGGCGTAATAACCAGAACAATATGCCATCAAACCGAGCTAATGAACCACCCCCTGAAAAGAAGCTGGATTTAGAGCAAGCTCTAGCACAGATGTTAACTTCTCATTCCGCGTTCATGAATGAGACTAAGGCGAAACAATCAAGCAGCACAACTAAGGAGTTTGGAGGCACAAATGGGCCAAATGGCAAGCTTACTTACAGAAAGGCAACCGGGTTCTCTGCCGAGCAATTCAGAGGTAAACCCAAGAAGAGATGGGAATGAGCACGTTAAAGCAGTCACGCTGAGAAGTGGGAGAGAATTGGAATCACAAGTGCAACCCCCAATCGTAGAGCAGTTAGAGACTGAGGAGATCACCAGCCAGAACGGAAAGATGATGCAGTCAAAGAACAGTCACAGGAGAAACAGTCAGCAGAGACCTCTAGTGAAGCAAAGGCCAGCATACCGGTCCCTTACCCACAACGTCTCAAGAAACATAAACTGGATAAGCAATTCACGAAGTTCATGGATGTTTTCAAAAAGTTACTGGCAATATTCCAATGGTTTATTCCTGTGAGTAAATGCCTAGCTATGTAAAGTTCATGAAAGACATTTTGTCTCGCAAGAGAAGATTGCCAGATTTCGACGGTAAACTTAACCGAGGAATGCAAAGCACATCCTTCAGGAAGCTACCGTAAGCTCAAAGACCTGTGCAAGCCAATTATCCCACACCGAAATGCTATTTTTGAGAGAGCGCTGTGATTTTGGGTGCGCATTAATCTTATGCCTTATCCATCTTTAAGGTTTGGGATTAGGAGGCTCGTCTGACCATGTCACCTTCACTAAGTGATGCACTTTGAAGCATCCGAGAGGGATAATAGAAGATAGTCTGTGTGGCCTACAAGTTTGCTCCTTCAGCAGATTCAGTTTTAGATATGGAGAAGATAAAGAAATACTTCTGATTATTTAAAGACCCTTTCTAGCAATCAAGGTGGCAAATGATTGACATGCCGTAGGCGAATCAAACTAAGAGTACAAGAAGAAGAAGTAAAATTCAATGTCTTCGAGGCAAAGGAGATACCCAGCAGAAGTGATACGTGCTTAATGGTTGATATAGTAGAGGCTATATTGTCTAGCCAAAGTGGTCTCACCGACCCTTCGAGACTAGCCTAAATGGCGAACGATCCGAGAACCCCGAGTACTGCGCGTAAGAATACGTTGGCCGGATGGATTCCTCGGGGCAATAATAGAAGGAAATACTCAATCGCCAGGCGGGCGAGCTGAAATGTTCTGCCCATCAATTGAGCAAATCACCTAAGATGGAATAAAACTCACCTAGCCATCGTTTGAAGTATGCATATCTGGGTAGAATCTACACTTAATTCGTGAATTATCTCATCATCCCTAAATCGTAAACGGAGGAAGAGTATATCGCGGGTTCTTCGATCATAACAACAAGCACTTGATGTCTTTAGCCGACCTGGTGCGGATCCGCCCCTTCTATGTGTATGCACCGTATTTTATTAGAAGATGGCCAAGCCCCTTCGTGAAGCGCAGAGGAGGTCAATCCGACAAATGGCGAGGTAGTTCCTGAAAGGAAGTTCTAAAAATGGTTGTGATAACAAGTGATTTAATTCTACTTTGCAATACATGGGCAAGCCCCTGTCGTAGTGCCAAAGAAAGGGATAAATCGTTATTAAGATCAAAACAATATCTTACCGCTATCTGTGAATAAAGTGACTCCGGGGTGGAGAATTTGTAATACTATAGAAAGTCGAACAAGGCCACTAAAGATCACTTTCCAACGCTTACTTTGCAGGGATCGATGTCGATCGATTAGCCGGTATGAATATTATTGCTTTTTGGATGGATATTCCTAAGCATAAACTAAATTGCCATCGCTTCTCCCAAGACGACGAGAAGACAACATCTACTTGTCCTTATGGTACATTCGCATCTGGGCCGGATGCCCTTCGATCCGCAATGCAATCGCACTCAATGATTTACGATGGCCATATTCTCCGACATGGTGGAAAAGACGATTGAAATTCATGGACGACAAGAATGGGAACCATTCGGCTAAATTGTCTCAGCAAATTCGAGTCGTACTAGCAAGATGCGAAGAGACCACTAGTACTAATCGAAAGTGCCATTTCATGGTACAAGAGGGTATTGTCCTTGACATCGGATCTCAAGAAGAGGGATAGAGGTAGATAGGGCGTAAGATTGAAGCAATTGAGAAGTTACCTCCACCTCTTCAAGTGAAAGTGATCCAAGTTTTCTGTGCCATGCCGGATTTTATAAAGCATGACATGATTTCACGATTAAGTAAACCATTGTCTAATTTGTTAGTCCAGGGATCCCATTCACCCGACTCCCAATGCGCATACGCTTTTATCAGACAAGGATAAGTTGATTCATCTTATCATAGCCCATCGGGTTTTTTCCATTCGAGTCGATGTGTGATGCAAGCTAATTACGCTGACAGGCAAGACGGAAGTAAAAAGAGAGAAAATTCGTGATTTACTATGCAAGCGTAACCTTGAATGACGCTCAACCTAATTATGCCATCATCGAGAAAGAATTATCGCCATCGGCTTTCGCTTTCACAAATTCAGCCATATTCGATCGGCAACAAAGTCGCAGTACACCGATCATTCGCCATTAAGCATCGATGACCATGAAAGATGCAAAACCCGTGATTGATTCGTGGTCCTTCAAGGTGAGTCTAATGAGAAATCAAGGACAAGAAGGGCAATCGGTAAATTTAGTGGCGTACTCACCTTTCGCGACCGGAAGCGGGGCCAGAGGATGATGTCTGCTGAATGACGAATTTCCGTAGACGAAACTTTTTGCTATCGAGGACAAGAGGGCGCCCCTTGCCTATGACAGAACTATTTGGTGGCTGTAAAGTGATTCCTAATTTAACTATCTAAGAAGAAAAGGTTCTTCGTGACACCTTAAGCACTAGCTCACTATCAAAGAGCTAATTCATATGCACCGCGGCCGATCAGTGGGATAAGGATGTGCCCGAAGATGAAATGCTGAATATTCAACCATTGTCACACTCTATCGTGGTGGACACTTTGGTACGTGAGAACAAAGCAAATAAGGTTCTACAATCGTTTTATCGCCTTCCTGTTTAAAGATGCTCATCATTTCCTGCTTCCATCAGGATAAATGTCAACGAATGGGGAATATCTTCAGAAAGGACGAGCCACCTATGCATCCTATCTTGGAGGTAGAGTTGTTCGACTTTATGGGATCGGATTTACGGGACCATTTCCTCGTATCATACAACAATTTATGGTCTGGTCGGGTCAGAGACTATGTCTCAGCCGGTAGAAGCGATTCCAACACGAACCAATGATGCCAAGATCAGAGCTCACCCCCTCACAAGCAGTGAATATATTCCCTACGTTTTGAACTCCTCGAGCTTTAATCACGTATAATGGCACGCATTTCGCAATAAGGTAATAGACAAGGTTTCTAAAGCATGGGTATCGCCATCGTGACATCTCGTGATACCACCCGCAATCAAATCCGCAAGCAGAGGTATCCAACCGAGAAATCATACATCCTCGAGAAGATGTCAACAACTCCAAGAAGGATTGGTCTAAAAAGATAGATCGGCAGCCTGCATACCGCGACCGCATTTAAAACTCCTTAGTATGTCCCCGCTCGCACTTGTTTATGGTAAAGCGTGCCACCTTCCAAAGAGGAATCGAGCACGAGCCCATTGGCCACCCGACAACCAAACATGGATAAGACTTGGTCATGAAAAACGACTACTCCAACTCCTGAGTTAGATGAGTCTTCGTAAACGGCTAATATGAGAACTCGAGGAGAAGACCAAGGCCTGGCACGACAAGCACATCACCAGAAAAGAATTCACGGCCGGACAACAAGTCCTTCTATTCAATTCCCGACTAAAGCTTTTTCCGGGGAAATTGAAGTCTCGATGGTCCGGACCTTTCACGGTAACAAAGGTATTTTCACATGGTGGGGCAGAAGTTTCACATCTGAAGGCACATTCCACGGTCGCCATCCAACGCTTGCCGTACTATGGAGGCCGAGTTTCTTGCGAACAAGCAAGTCATTCCTTGGCAATGTGAAGAAGTATAGTCCAGCGCGATCACAAAGAGTTTGAATTATTGATCACACATTGAGATTCGGTCGTCCAGGCTAACGACATTAAACATAGCGCTTCTTGGGAGGCAACCCAGTGTTCTAAACTGTTTTCAGTTTCGAGTTTATTATTTGTTTCGTAATTTTTGATTTCTCGTCTCTATGATCAATGTTTTACGCTTGTTGGTTTAATTGCGGGACCGGAAGTGTAGGTGCGGGGTCTTCTGGCGTGTTCAATGCGAAATAGGATTTATGTGGGTTTTCGAAAAAGTGGGCTGAGTGGTGTGTTCCAAGATTTCTTCTGCGAGACGCTCTGTCGCGTCGACATGGAGATCCGTCAGCGGCGATCAAGATTCGTCCATAAATCGCGTCGCGACGTCGTTTTGAAGCTCTGCATCGCGTCGCGGCGTCATTTTGAACATCTGCGCGCGTCGGCGGCGTGGTTTGCGTAGCGGCGTCAAATTTCATCAAATACGCCGCGTCGCGTGTGGATTTCTCGCGTCGCGGCGTCTTTAACACTCTCACGTCGCGTCGCGGCGGCGTGTATTCTCCGCGTCAGCGGCGATGTGTAAATCCGCTTTGTCGCGTCGCGGCGTGAGACATCCGCGTCGCGGCGTCATTTAGTCATGTCCTCTGCCGCGTCGCGGCGTGAACCGCGCGTCGCTGACGTGACCACATTTTAGCCGAATAAGTGTTTGGCTCTTCACCTCACCTCCTTCACTCGCCGAAACCACAAGCTCCCCACGCATCACCTTCACCGGACGCAGCCGAACTCCCATCCGTTAGAGATCCTCCATTGCTCGCGCCCGTAAGTCACCCTCTTTGGCGGTTTTGGGTCATAGTGGCATTCCTGTATTGTCTTTCGATTCTAGCTTGGGTACAGTGATCACAGTTTCTTTGTTGCTTCCGTTTGGTTTAGAGGTTTTGTAGGTCCTCATTTTGGTCTGACTAAGGTTCCTTTAGGATCTCAATTACGCGTACAGATTTGTTGAGTCCTTAGATAGTTATTTAGTTGTTTTGTGGTGCACATTGATTGTTTGATTTTGTTGTCTAGGTTGGTATGTCGGGCAAGGCGGTTGCACACTTGTGGCGTCGGCCCGTCGGACCCAGGCTCCGATTCGATGCCTCACATTGAGGTTTATAAGCCTTGACTGTGGTCGGTTTGCTTACAATTTAAAACCGATCCTTCATTAGAGAGAGGGAGTTTCATCACCCGATGATTTCTTCAAACAATCGAGGCTAAAGGGTGCGTGCCTTATGCGACCTGAATCGGCGGCAATGAGCATAGTTAGAGAATTTTACGCCAGCCTCGCTTCCCATGTCCTCAAAGGTCGAGTGCGAGGTGTGATGACTTCAGCTCGAATTCGATCAATAGTTTTCTATGGCCTAGAGCATGTCCAAGGTTTCCTTTGTCCCGGCTGCGCGAGCATCGACTACCATGAGGTCATCGGCGTATTGACCCGAGCGGGGTGGTGGAGGATCAACGATGCGAACCCATGCGGTCAATTTCAAGGCGAGCATTTGGCATTCCTAGGTTTAGCACCATTTCATCGCCGCGTCTTATCCCGGCGGCGAATGTGTGTGAGGTATTGCCAGCGTTCACTTGCTCCAACCGCCATCATCCAGGATATCCCATTCGATGTTGGGCAGGTTATCGAGGATGCCATCCTCATGCCGGGATGCGAAGATGAACCCTGAGGCACCGCACCGATGTTGGCTTGTGCGAGCAAGCGGGGTGTATAGCGATAATGGGGCTGGCTTCATCAGATCAAGGCCATATCGGTCAGCGGGACACTCTGGTGTCCCGCCACCTGAGGGGGTTTACGACTCGGGTCACGAGCCCTCTGACGAGGACGAGCTTCTCGATTATCGGGCTCGCTTTGGATTCCTGGGTGACACCCAGGAGGACATTGGCCAGTCCTCGTCTCGACCACCTCCACCACCATCCCGGCCACCTCCACCACCTCCCAGCGTACGGCGACCATATCTGGTCATGCGGATCTTGAGGACCCGGTGCCGCTCAGCGGCGTTTGGCGCCTGCAGGATTGAAGCACGGAGTCGTTACCCGAGACATGGAGAGATTGCGTCTTGCAGTGTCTTGGGCGATTGCAGCCATTCGAGGAGCCATCATTCGGCGGCGGCGGTCTATACGGGCCCGGCTGCGCCCGACTCTTGGCTTTTCACGGCTCACCACCTCGGTGATAAACCGGGGGAGTTCCTTCCCTCTATGTTTTTATCCTTGTCGGTGGGGACAACTTTGGATATTTTGTTTGAGGGAGGATTTGGTGATCGGGTACTATGTTTTGTGTTTTGTTTTTGGTTTTTAGTAGTGTGTAGTATTTTTCTTGTGTTCCATGTATTAGTGTGTTTTGTTTAGTTTATTTTATACAGCACTTTCATGTTTATAGATCATGTCTTAGTTGTTTGATTATATTTTTAGGACATTCTTGCAGCATGTAGTAATTGCATACATGTGTGCCATATTTAGTGAGATAATTTTGGATTGAGTTCACTATAAATTTGTTCAAAATTGCATACATTTATTGATGCTCGGTAATTAGATTGAATAGTTGAGAAAAGGGCTAGTAAATCAATCCGGGTAGTCGAGAAACAGGTTCTCGAAATACATCACACTCACACACTAGTGACTTTGAGGTATGCATAGGTCTAGAACCAACTACTAAGGGATTGAATCAACACAGGAGATTGGAACTATTTGAGTGATGGGACTTTTTGTCAAAAGGATTGCCATCGAGCCCCAGCCAAAAAAAGAAAATACAAAAACAATAAAACAATAAAAAAATAAAAAAAAAAGAAAAAAAAAGTGAAAAGAAAAAGAAATGTCACGGTTAAAAATAGGTATATGCACTGCAAGGAATAAAGCGGGATCATCAATCGGAATCAGACGCGATCTGAGGGCCTATCAAAAACTGTCTGCGAGCAATGGCGAGAGTCGTGGCTTCTTGCCCTTTACATGGGATGGAAGATGGATCATTCACGTAACCTAGGGCCTTTGAGTTTTGGTTGAATGTTCGAGGTGAAGTTGAAGGAAATTGAATGCACGGTGCCCTTAACCAAGCGATTTGGGAGTCACCGTGGATCCCCACTACGCAGGAACTGCTTTCGTCTGACTTGCTAGCGGCACTAGGTCTTCTTGATTGTATGTTTTAGAGTCACGTAGGAAATTTCTAAGTATGAGAACATGAATAAATGGTGCGTTCCTATCCTTTTTCCTAGTTAGCTTCTTTCCTAATAGGCGAGTTGAGCTTAAGTTTGGGGTATCGAACCTAGGCATATCTTGGAGTCACTCATTATAAGCACGTAGGGATTTTGGAAGGCCTTCATTGAACACCATGGGACTTGATGCACTAGTCGGTTTCACCTATCTCAATCGAATTCTGGAGAAGTCAAATATCATGTCTTGATGAACATTAGAGCAAAACGGTCGTGTATGAGTCAGTCAAATTGATCCCTTATTTTCCAGCATGTGCATCAACGTCTTCGTGTTAGAGGCATTATATGTCGTGTGTGTATTAATCTGTCCCAGGAAGTCGGTTCTTTAGCAGGGACAAGCGAAGAAGCTAGAAGTTCAGAATTAATGATGAGTGCCTACACTCATATTATGCTGTATTGATCGATCCATTTCTGTTTATTTTAAGAGTATTTTATAATTTGTGACTAGAATCTGCGGGTTGATGTCTTCACAGTGAATGCGGGGCATTGGGTGAAAGAAGCGACCTTGGGAGGCGAGCCACGGAGCAAATGGGAGTAGAAGCGATGAAGTGCACGTCACGTCATGACGTCCCACGTCGCGCGGCGTCCCCACGTCGTGGCGTCCCACGTCATTGACACCACCACGTCGCGGCATCACCTCATGACGTCGGCTAATCTGCCCTCATCATTAAAGCAAATTGGGGTTCGAAATCAAGGGAGGTCGGGAGGCGCCTGACGAAGGCCTGATTTCGAAGCCAGTGATGCCCGACTTGAGGAAGTGCCGGGAATTATAGCAGCTTTCATTTTTGAATATTTTGGATTTAGAACAATGTTTCCTTTATTAAACGTTTTATATTTTCTTCCATTATGTTCTAGATCTCTTTCTAGGGTTACATCAAACCTGTCATGTCGATGGATTAAAGTTTGATCTTTCATATTGTCGATTGTTATTAATTTGTCACATCTACTCTATACTGCATTTCAATTATATGTTAATGTCACGGCCAATGTTATATTCGCCTTTGGAGATCAGAGATTCGAGATGAGGGTATTCGAGGATCTGAATAGAAGTAGCCTTTAAGCCGGTCGATTAATAGAGATATTCCGAACCTGAAGGTAGCAATTGAGGTTAGAACATTTAAGCATAATACCGAGTCGAGATAGAGATATACTCGATTCTATTCACGAGATAGGCGGATATACCTCGAGAGAGGATATCACGTAGGCAAGAACACCTCGCTAATTGACATATTACAAATAGATTGAATAACAATATCTTTAGAAAAGTAATCCATTGAACGTGATAGGGGGAGATTTAACCCTAGGCGTCAACACCATTAATTCACTAGAATCAATAGCTTAGTTGAAGTTTCCTTACTTAAAATTTTACCACACAGAATCAATTATTCGAGGATATTGTAAAGCGAACCTCGTAGTCGATTCACGCAACCACTTGTGGATCGATATCGTCACGATTAAGTACCTTTATATTACTTGGGGCTACGGCGTGCGCTGGCATGGGCATTCATTATACACCTTAGCGTTTTGTTTGTCAATTCTCATGTGGCTCTTAGAGGCGTGATGCATTGCATGCTTCTCATCTTGTTTTTACTCGGTATTATTCCATACGGTGGTGCATTGAAGTTTTCCCTTTATGGGTAGAATTATTACCATAAAGGTCCATGGTATCGAGAATTCCTTCGGCCTCGACCCTGGCCGTAAATGCGTCGCGTCAATTGGATTTGAATGATGCTCGCATTCCACTTCAAGGAATGGTTCGGTTCCAGTCGGGCGGGACGAGTAATTTTCATTAAAGCTCATTATTTTTGCTTTCGACACAAGGAGATATGAAATTAGTTCATAATACTTTTTGAACATGCGATCTTGATACTGCTGCTGCAGGAGCACATTCGAGGCATGGAATGTAACGCCCTTAAAACACCCTAATATTTTTTTATATATAATATTTTTTATTATATGTTTAGGGTATAAAATAAATTAAATGAAATTTTCCCGGAATATGGGGACCTAGGGGTCCTAAATGAGAAGTATAAGTGCAAAAGTGTAAATGAAATGAAATAAAATCGAAATAAAGTGTTAAAATGGCAAAAATGAGAAAATGGAATTTAGTGTGAAAGCCAAACAAGGCCTTGTAAATAGGAGACATAAAGACCATATTTTGGCCTTTGAGAGACATTTCTCTCATCGAGGCATTTTCGTTTTTGAGAAAAAGGAAGAGAGCTAGGGTTTTTGAATGGAGAGATTTGTAAATTGCTCCATGAAAATCAAAACTAAAGTGATAAAAAAAGCGAGGAGGAACCTTGGTATTGAAGTTTAGATATTTGAGGAGTAAGACTCGATCACTTAGCCTCTTTTATTTGTGTTTTTGAGTTAGGGAAAACCCGAAATGTGGAAATTTAAAGGTTTGTTTTGGTTGTAAATGAGTTTGAGGTTGTGTTAGGTTGAGTTTTGAAGAGTATTGTTGGTTGGTATTGGTTGGATTGGTTTGGAGGGAGTAGTTGTAAAAAGAAATGTTTAGTTTTGAAAATCTTGTCCAATTTTATCGAAACATAATTATTGGTATAGATTAAGTTATAATCATCGAATAGAGTGATTCGAGTGGTAAAAGCCGCCAAGAGATGAAATTTCTGGATGTATGGAAGGGATCAATAGAAAATTGTACCTGTGACGCTGACCCATTTTCGGTGTCGAGAGGTGTCATCATTTTTTTTTTTGTATAAGCATAACCTTTAAGGCAGTGATCATATAATGTTAAACACTTAGCATGCTATATCCTGTAGCGGCCAGTTACAAAATATATAAATTCCATACATGGAAGTGTTCAACATTTATAATATTTACATTGCTTCATTTGTTTACAAACAACAAAAAGGATATTACATATACAAAATAGACCAAAAAGTCTTCAATTGAGCACCTAATGATGTGTTGACCTTGGAGACTGATGCGGATTATCCTGTCTTCTTGCCTCTGCTTCCGTACCTACACGGATGAAAACCCGTACTAAACATAGCTTGGGTAAGGATTAATCACAATATAGGCGACTATCGTCTAAAGCTATACGTACGTATACTTATGACAACTATAACCTTTACATATACTTATCCATTTTCATATCTACTTGTCATAACATGTTTCTTTTCTTATCATATTTCAATATTTTAGGTATTATCTTATCTTTGTACTTATTATTCTTGCTTCTTGTAGTATCGTCGCATGTGATCTTTATGCTTCTCATATCATATCATATGCTTTACATACATTTATCATTTTCTTTTATGTTTCATGCTTGCAAAAACCTTAAAAGTGGATACGGAAAAATAGCGTATGTGCAGAAGAGTGCTATCCTTTGTGCGAGACAATGATCTTTGTCTGTAATGACTGGCAGGCCATATAATGATCAGCGGGATCTATGTCATCGACGAAAGCGGGACCTCGATATCACGTAAGCGTATCTTTGCCCCGACAATTATATCTCTATAGGCAATAATACATCTATCCAACTACCACATCTTAAGTAGACAATCATTTTATTATGTTTTCTTAACAATCTTTCAGGTATTAGAAAAAGATATCTCATATACATGAATACCTATTGATATCATGTATACTTATGAGATATTCATTTAACTGTACTTTTTCATATAACACAATTATATATGTATTATCTTTAACTTTCATAACACATGTTATCTAATCATATTACTATGATGCATTATTTAATATAACAATACGTTATATAAACGCTTTATACAATTTTAGTTTCTATAACCAATTATGCTTGAGCAGTTCTAAGGCGCTCTAAATCGTTTTGAACCATACTTTCTTCATAGGAATTAATCTCCCCGAATGTCTAGTTTATATAAATTTGAATCACCTCATTTGGTCCAGTATAACTTAAGTTATGGTTTAAACAATCGAAATTAGTCCAGTTCATTGGACTGTTTTGAGACAGATTTCAAGGATTGAATTGTTCCCTTACTTTGAAGAATTTCCTAGGTCCAATGGGGTCCAAATTTGGATATACTTATTTCAGGAAGATTTGTTTTCCTAGAAGTCTAGTTTACCCAGAAATTTGAATCACTCAATTTGAATGAGTGAAACTCAACTTATGGCACAAATACCAGCTGTATGAAATCAGCTTGTATCGAATTGTAACAAAATTGACACAAAATAGAGCTTCACTTTGGCCGAATTTTAAGGTACCTTAGGGTCCCGAATTTGCATACACTATTTGAGATTTATTCTTCCTAGAGAAGTCTAGTTTGTCAGGAAATTTGAATCACTCAGTTTGAATGAGTTATGTGAGTTATGCGTAGAAACAAAAGCAATGGGTTGAAAAAAAACTGATATCTCCTAAGAACACAACATTTTCTACATACAAATCTTTCCTGTTGAGGATACAACCAAACCAACAAGGATTCTACACAAACAAAGAGGTATTCCAAACCTCCAACCAAGTATCCAGAAAAAAATTCCATACAAACAAGTCCATACCATTCCACACTTATCTTTTATCATTTAGTTTTTTCCCAACCCAACTCTCATCAAATCTAGGGTTAGGGGAGAAATTCCTAACAAAACCCTAGAAAGATTAAATGTCAAACAAGAAATCCTTACATCCAAGGTAGTTCCATACAACCCAAAACATTTATCCATACAAAGTTCCTTACCTTTTTGGTCTTCCTTTCTTCTTTTCTTCTTCTTCTTCACCTCTCTTTCCTACTTTCTCTACAGACACTCTGTAATTTTGGGAAAAATGTTTCACTTGGTAGACCAAATGTGGTCTTATCCCCAAATTTGATTATAATATGTTTAGCCATCTGATAATGCATTATTGCCTTTAACTTTCTCTTATTTACCTTTAAATCTCATAACTCCTTATTTCGTTCGTTTTGAAACTTTTTATACAATATAGACATCCTCATTAATGACCTTGGAGTGTGAGTGGTAATTACCAATTTACCCTTGGTTTTGTATGAATTTCGGGTTTCTTTATTTTATTTTTTTCGCATGTTTTTGATACGGAAAAAATATACATTTATACAATATACCCAAAACATGTTATAAAGCGTAAGTGAACAATTTGAGGTATTCTGATTACCACTTCAAGGCTCTCGAATATGGGCTTAAAGGGGGTTCGAGGCCAAGCTCACGGGTATGTCCCTATTTTGGGTGTAGTTGTGGTGTTTTGGCGTAAAATGAGTTTAGCTCATGAATTTAGTGGTTAAAAAAGTGTCATGGTGAAACTGGAGCTTCACAATTTACTTGGAGATATTATAGATTGCTGTTGACCACTAAAGGGTTCACATTAAATCGTAAAGGTGAACATAGTCATGCAGTTAATAAACATAATTGGAGTGATCTGGATGTAAAATGCAGCTGGCAGGGTTTGTTGGAATGTAGTTGGGGAGTTCCTGATGGAGGAAGAAACCTTAGAACCTTAGCTTCAAATGAGTGAAGGAACCATTACCAATTTATGGAGTTAAGACCCTAGAAATCGAGAATAACAGTAGGTGAAATATTGGAAATAGTTTGTTGGGATGATTAAAGGTCTTGGAAATATTAACTTTTCTGCTGGACAAATTTATTTGGGAATTTATTTGATTTTAGAAAGTGTTTTATTATAAGCTATCAAAGTAGACAGGTTAGGGTTTTGGGATTTTAAAGTTAAAAACTGGACCAATTGGTTTATAATCTGTTTTTGGGTGCTTAGGGGTTGGTTAGACCTTGGTCTAAGCTAATCAAATCAATGTTTGAAGTTAATTTTGGACAACATTAGGATTGGTTTTGGTGAGATGTTTTAAAGGTATTGTTGTTTGAAAGAAAAAAAAAAAACATTTTTTCCTGTTTGTGTTATGTGGTTGAGGGCCTTGGAGAAGGAATTTTAAATTGAAAATTTTCAAACTTGTCATTAGATATATAAAGGACTAAAATTAAGAGTTTTATAATTTTTGAAGACCGTTTGAATAATTTTTGGGTAATAAAATCCAGAGAGTACAAAATTGGAAAATAACGGTCCTTGCATGTGGTGTTAGTGGCTGTTTGAGGTCTTTGACTTAATCTTCCTTTGAGGATGGTTTAGTTGATCAAGAGTACTGTTGGAAAAGGATTACAAGGCAGGGCAAAAATTTAGTATTTTTGTTATGTGATGGATTAAAGTTTGGGAAACTAACAACCATACCAAGTTTGTATCTTGCTCTTATTTACTAATGAGATTAAGAATACGATATTAAACTCCGAAAATCAACTATAACTAAAATCACTAGCACGCACGAATAATATTGTTCTTTAATTGTATTGGAATAGGGGGGCGACGGAGGAAAACTGGGCGGGATCGAGATTAGAGGATTGGAATCAGTCTGAAAGCTTTTGGTTTGTTCTAAACTTTTTATCTCGTTATTTGAATCTCTATCTCAAAATGTTTGAATTGCATGTTGGTGTTTTAAATTAGTTTGATGCAAATAAATTGTGAAATGAATTAAGTTAATTTAAGTTAAGAAATTTGAGAAATTGATTGATTGCGAAATGAATGACATGAAAATTGCATGAGTATTGAAATGATTTGTTTGTATAAAAGTACATACTATACTGTATTTTCCTAAAAATGATTTGAATGCCCTTAATAGAATATTAATTGTTAAATTCAAGTTAAGGATAAATTGGTATACTAATAAGAGTCAAACAAGCGTAATATTGTGACATATCGATCCGTAGCCCACGCGGAGCGATTATCGATAGTGTGCACTTGACCCAGAGTACATATCATATGTATATATATATATATATATATATATATATATATATATATATATATATATATATATATATATATATATATATATATATATATACACACACACACACATTCCGGCCTTTGTAGCCTAGCGGGGCCAGAGTCTTGGAGTGATTCGTTATCTTTGTGCGTAGAAATTATAGATTAAATTCGATAAAGGCTAAAATGCAAAATGATAGAGATTGAAAAATGCATGATTTGTGATTTGAATGATTTAGTGCATATGAAAATGCATAGCTTGAGATAATCAATTAATTGTAATTGAATTATTAAAAAATATATATATAGATACGTATTGTACTGCATTGGTCATTGACAATTGTACAAAAGCATTGTTTTATAAATATTTCATGTTTCGATTTAAAATGAAATGAAGAGATAATTTTCATAGAACCACTAAACATGAAAATGCTTAGCGTATTGTTTTTACCAATGCACAGGTATCGAGTGATTAAATGTGGGACCCAAGATCAAGGAGCGCAGAGTCATCAAGAAAGCTGTGGAGTAAAAATATATACTCCGTCTTATGCATCCATCCTATTTTTGAACAATTGATGTTTTGTTATCAAAATAGTTAAACTCTGAAACGATTTTGTTTATTATTTTGAATGGGCATGGAATGCCTTCATTGTAAATATATTTTGGTTAAATGTAAATTGTAGACTCTGAAGCGATTGGCAACTTCCCTTGATTTTGAAAGAAAAAAGAAAAGAAAAAGAAGGGATTTTAAGCGTCTAAATGAAATATGTTTGATAAATGGTCGGCTGCGCCTACGAGATCGGTTCAGACACCAATCGAGTCGGACCGGAAAGGGGTGCTTACATGGAATGTAGTGAATGTTTTCTCTAGCATGTCTTCTCTGTGACCTTTTCTCCACACAACTGGCGGGGAGTTGATTAAATAAACGAGTTATATTCGGTGGCTTTGTTTTTAAAATGTGCAACCTCAAAGTGCATCTGGTCGTACTTCGAGCTTTTTGGGAGGATGCGTTTACGGTGGTGGCTCTCCCTTTTAACTCATTCCATATAGTGAGAGGATCTTTTACTGTAAGATATTCATTTTTCAAGTCCTCATGGAGATGATGTCGAAGGAAAATCAATGATTTTACGCGATCCTACAGGGATGCTTGATTTCTTTCATTTATTGTATTTCCCAAATTCATAGCATCAAAGTGTATCTCAACATCAAGGATCCATGACATATAGTTTTTTCCAGACATATCAAGGGCCACAAACTCTAATTTTGCAAGATTTTACATTTTCAAAAAAAATCCTTTGGAATGTGATGAAAAAACAAAGGTTAACTTTAAGGTAGGACGGTGGTGCCTCGAGAGCAAACTCATGCTGATAACGTTTTGAAAATGTTGTTGAATGATGATCAAAGGAGATAGTCCCCTCTTATCTGAGAAAATAAGAAGAGAATTTCTAGAGATGGAAATAGTGTCAGAGAGAGCAAGGAAGCAAGATGGGGAGAAAGATAGCTTTGCTTTTTCCGGGATAAATCATACATAGGGTAGGAATGCCTATTTATAGGCTCCAAAAGTGACCTTCCAATATCCTCATTAATGTATGAATTAATGATGGTATTAATTACAGTATTAATGATTTATGTATCTGAGTCGAGATGAATCAATTCATTCTGCTTAATTTGAATGCGGGCAGACTTTGTGTGTGATGATGAATCCGGGGTGGTTTCATTCATTTCAAAAACCTTTCGTTTATAACAAAATTCAATTACTAAGCGAATGTTCTTAATTGTATACTTTTATTATTTAACATTAAATTGTCTCTTGTCTACATGCATGTATCAGCTCAAAGTTTAAAAATGTATGACATTTAGGAAGGGGGTGGGGTCTAGGTTGGAGTCCCAATGGGACATGACAGTTTACTACTCATTCCGTTTGAAAATAACTGGCGTTTTAGAGAGTTTGTTTTGTTTTTATTTATCTGTTGTTTTAAAAAATCAAGAAATAATTTATTACTTTTTTTCTAATTTACCCTTATTCTACTAAATTACCTCGTTAATTGATTTTTCAATTTTCTAAGTTATTTCAACAAGTACGAAACATTTTTTACACCTTCCCAATATGGATTACTAATAATTGTAACATTCTAATCACATATGCTTTATAAATTTGTTTTAAGCAAAAATAAAAAATAAAAAAATTTATCTGCAATAAAAAAAATGGGAAGGTAAGGCTATGCGCCCAAAAAATGTACCCTAAAATTTTATAATAAATGTATTATATATTAGAGTATGAATTGGTAAAGCTTAGGTTTTAGCGATAAATTGTGAAATGTGAAATAAATATGTGAGCATATGATTAATTATTATTTACTAAAATGAGAAATTGATTGAACCCGGAAATAAACCCAAGTGTAAAAATGGCATATTTGGAATTTTGTAAAATGAGGATCTAAGGGTCAAGAATATAATAAGTTTAAATGCTAAAGTGAATTAAATGATAAATGAAAGTGAAATGAAGACCAAAAGAAAAAAAATGAAATGGAATTTGTGTATGGGCAAACATGGCCTTACACTTAAAATGAGTAATAAGACCAAATGTGGTCTTAGAAGAGCACATTTTGTGCATTTGGGCAAAAACGTGTTTGAGAGCAAAGTGAGAGAGAGGAGCTAGGGTTTTTGGAGGAGAAGATGGATTGTTGTATAAATCATTCCTTTTGTTCATGATCTTGTAAGAAGGAAGAAAAAAAAAGGGTGAGCTTCAAGTGCAAAGGGATTTAAGGTAAGAACCAAAACCTAGAGTTGCTTTGATGATGTTTGGGTTAGAAAAACCCTAAACCATCCATAGGTTCTACTTCTGGTTAGTTTAAGATGATATTAGGATGTTATTGGGAGTGATTCACCACATGTTTTGTTTTAGGATTTAGATTAATTTTGGAAAAATGTAAGTGCAAAAACTGGAAAATCTAGACATTATCGGGCTCCTACTGTGCGCGGCGTAGGAACCACAGTAGCCATGTGGCGTAGACCTACGCTTGAGGCGTGGGATACCGACTGCGAGCGAGGCTAGGTGCCAAATGGCAATCCTCAGTACGCCACGACCTTAGCATTCTTCACGGTGAGGCCAAGGTGCAAAAATGGCACCCCTCGGGTACGCCGCGACGTAGCTACTATTCACAACGAGCAATTTTTTTATTGTTGTTCCGAAAGTCTAGTTTTCGTACACCGATAGTATAGGAACCCTAATAAATGACTAATGGGGGTTCAAATAAGAATGAAATTAAGTGGCTTGCACCTTACCTCGTAGCCTTGGCGACGAGGATTCATTAAATGTGATAATTGTTTACCCACTAAAGTGAATTGTATTTATGTTTAACTAGGGACAGTGAAGATCACCTAATCTAGGAGGCGAAATCGAAAGAAGAAACGAGCGAAGCGGCCGGTTAGTTTCGGACCTCTATTCCTAATTCAAGTATTGTTAGTTCTTTGTTCATAAGTAATCACTAATTCGGATTTCAAGTGTTTTGGTAGTTTACTAAAATAAATGCGAAATGAGTATATCTTTGAAATGATATTATAAAAGTGCATATGGATTTGAAAATGTGATATTTGAAATATTTGACAATTAATTGCATGTGAGTGATTAATTGGATTATAAGCAATTAGTCAATTAGCGTCTTGGAATTGAATCGATATATCGAGCGACTAACATGGAAGAATCTGTCGGCATCCGTCATAAAGGCAAGCGAAATTGTTCAATGTCCACGTAGGCGGGATGCCAATCGGCATCCGTCATGATGTTGTATGACATTTTAAATGACCCACTTGGCGGGATCACGTCGGCATCTGTCATGATGGGAGACCGAAATTGTTAAATGTGTAAGCACATTACCGAATGACAAAAGGGCGAGTTCACCCGAGCGAATCGTCATGAATGTGAATTGTATAGACAAAGTGAAATAAAAAACTTTGATGAGTGAAAATGAGATTTGTAAACTAAATACGTCCTTAAGAGTATATGTTTGAATCTCATGATTTGAGTTAAATGATTTGTTGCATGTGAAAATGCATATTTTGATATGATCAATGATTTGTAAAGTGAATGCATGTGAAAATGAATAAGCATGAGTATTGTTTTATATTGAGCGTGGAAGAGATAAAGTATAGTTTGATAAAATGCATGGTTTTATGATAAATGCATGTTGTGTTAACTTGAAAATTGTAATAGAAGCTGTATAGAGCCATGCGCGTGAAAATCTTGCGTGTAGTTTTTATCCATGTGCAAGTTTCAAGTAAACAGAAAAGAAGGCAAGATCAAGAAGTGCAGAGTCATAGGAAAAGTTGCGGCGTATAAGTATATACCCCGGCATATGCATACCATTCTTTTTGAATGTGTGATATTTTGTGAACAAAAAAGTTAATCTCTGAACTATTGTTTTGTATATCATTTTGTAAAGGCATGATAAGTCATTTTGTAAACGTATTGTATAAAAGTAAATGTTTATGGGTCTACCATTTAAAACAGCTTACGAGTAATTGAAAACTCTAAAATGAAATAACATAAATAAAATGTTTTGATAAGATAAATGAAAACGGTCGAAGTAAATCGGGCTCCGGTTCAGATCCATCATTTGGGTCGGGCCGGAGATTCGGGTCGCAACACTTTTGAAAAAAGCAAATAGAAAATAAAGTAAATAAAAATAATTAAACAAGCTTCTCGGATCCGGTTCGGACCCACTAATCGGATTGGACGAAAGGGTGCTCTGAGACTCCATAGATTTGGATTCTACACCTTTGTCTAAATCTAGTCTATTGCTGAACATAGAAAAAAATTAAGATTTGTATAAATTTTGACTTGAAATTAGGAAATAAAATTAAAGTATGTTGTTTTAACCCTCATGATTAATACCATTGGTTTTTATACACAATTTTGGTGGGAAATAAAATTATCTATAATTTTAAATTGAAATTTTTGGCACCAAAAAATTTACGTTAAAAAAAGAATAAAGAGCGCTAGTTTTTTTTTGGAAGAAGATAAAAAGTAAATGAGAAAAAACGATAATTTTTGGGAGAAGATAAAGAGTTAATAAGAAAAAAAATGATAATTTATTCTTTTTTTTGGAGAGATAGTGTGTTTTAATAATTTTCTTAATATGTTTGTAAAAACTTTAAATGATAATTATTTTCAAACGAGAGAGTACGTATAAAGAAAGTGTTTAGTTGTCAAAAACTTAAGTTATCTCTTTTCTAATAAATAAATAAAAGTAAAAATAATTAACTCATATGAGTACGTTAAAAGACAAGACATGGGGAGGGATATAAAGAGTTTGAGTTCGATAGAGACGGAGTTTCTTGCCTTAATGTGTGTGTTTAGTTATCGAAAAAATAATAATTAAAAGGAAAATCTAACCTCATCCTTTTATTTATACATTTTACGTTAAGGGCGATTAAAGGCTTTAAGTTAGGTGTTTTCAAAAAAAAAGACGAAGTTAGATTATGTTAAATTTTACAGTAACCTGAATTTATTTAATAATTTAAATTCTAAGATTCATGTGTTGAAATTTGGGTCACTAATCTATGTCGGCCCAGCCCAGACATTTCCAACCCAACGGCATTGAGGCCCATCTAAGTTAATCGGGCGAAAACCAGATCCGCTAGACTATACAACCGAGTCGAAGCCCGACCGCCATTTCTACTTCAACGGATGGTCGATCTTTCTGAATCGGCCGGTTTCCTTCTCTTACAGGTCCGATGTATAGTTCTCCGCTGAATTCGCCCCGGAATATCCACCGGACCTCAATCTGACGTCGTTTTGGAAGAACTACTGATCCCGAAGACAAACTGCAAGTAACTCGTCCTCCCTCTGAACTGAAATTTGCTTTGGTTTTTGCTCCCAAAATCTGTAGAGAGATGATACCTTCAATTCGCTAACAAATGGTGCGAAGTATTTAATGTTTGAATTTGTGACCCGAATGATATTTCTTTCACATTTTCTCGAGTAAGAAATTGAATTTCAGAGGATCGTGTGGAACTATAGGAACAAGGTAAAAAAGAAAGCAGCTTTCTTCAATAATGTCAATCCATTGCTTTCAAGATTATGAATTACCTGGTGCAGAAAAAATCCAGAATCATGAATTTATTGTTAATGTTGGTCTCAAGCGATCTTTCGAGTTCAATAGTTTAAATATATGGAATATATTGATTATTAGTAGGTTTCTTCTAATATAAATTGTTTGTCACTTTACCGAATAAATCTCCTTGTCATATTGAACTAATATTAGTTGGATTCTATTTCTATTGGAGGTGCACTGTAGTTAGATCAAGGATTAGAGGCTCTAAGATTGTTTGGTGTGGATTTCCATTTACAGTGGCCTGTTAACAATCTAAGAAATCTAGGCAGGATGAGATGTCAGCTTTTTTAGAACTTTTTTTGTCATGCAGTTTTCATTTAGATTCCCTTTGCTTTATTTATTTGTTTCTCACTACTATATGCAATATTTTGTAACTATAGGTTATGTTTGGTTCGAAAAAAGGCAAAAGAAAAACCCAAGGAAAATGATTTTTCTCATATTTGAATTTATATGAGAAAGTATGAAAGAAAATAAATATATTGAAACTCAGTATATTTTTTTAATTATTTAATCTTTATGTTAAAATTTAAAATGAGTTGTAATAACAAAAAGAATTTATTGACTTTAAATCTCTTTTTATTTTACTTACTTTTTGTTTCCTTCCCTACCTCTCTCAATTTGTTTCCATTTTAACAAATTTTCTTGGCTTAACCATATTTTATAGAGTTTCATAATGGCTGATTATTCATTGGATTAGGACCACCCTTAGGAGCTGAATTCCTTTCTCAATGAACAATCAATGGAAACCCCATCTGGAAGACCTCATATTTAGAACCGGAAAGATAAATATTTCAGATTGTTCAATTTTAATGATGGGTTGGGCAATCTATGAAAAGCTTGGAACTGAAAATGAGTATCTAAATTGTGATTTTCAAGATGATGGATTAAGGAAAAGGGTTGCATATGATCCACCTTAATTTGACATATTTGGCTATAGTTCTCTTTGATTTGAAGAGAAGAAGGAAAAAGAAAACAAATTCATTAATGAGTTTGGTAGAACTTTGAACACCATCAGTATATAATATTAAAGCATTCTTCCACCATTTTTGAGAGCTATTTCCTTATTTCCACACCTTGCAATCCATTGTGTATTACTTTGTTCATTTCTTTTAATATTTGAAACAATGAAAGCAAAAGAAAACAAGGAAACCCAAGAGGAACAAGAATGGAATAATATTCTTGCCTTTACCTATCAAAAAAGATAAAAAAAGGAATGGAATACTGAAAACCCACCATCTTTACTTGGAACTTACCCCTCAACAAAATCCACCAAAGAGATACTGAGTTCAAAGAAATCTTTATTTCTGACAGCCAAAAGAATTCCTCAAAGACAAGGACATATATGTCCTTTGATGCAGGACCTCCTAAGCCTATATTCCCAAAGCACCTAAATTGTATTTTAAAAACCAAAATAAAAATGCTATTTCAAACCCGTATTTGTGGCTAATGACATCAAATAACTCAGAGATGGATAAAAAAATTCATCAGGAAATTGAAGCAATCAAGAAAAGAGATGGACTTTGACTTTTGAGTTTATAATCATTCTGATCAAGCAGAACAACTTCTACAAATTGTATGTGCAATTCTCAAGAAACATAGGTCGCCTCTGAAATAATTTAGAATCTTAATATAGTGTTTTACAATGGTACCTATCTAGCCATATTAACATTGGTTTGTCCCAATAATACCTTAAATCTACACTGGTTTTTCTCTCACCCAAAGCTTAGAAAATTAATGTGAGGTTGAAAGTCTCATTGCTTGGAACTCTTCTGAATGGTGTAGTTGTATTAGCATTCATTAGATTAATATTATTTGTTCAAGATTACAATTTTACTGTGTTAATTATGCTTTTGTCTAGCAACTGACCAACTATCTGAATGACATTGGGATTTTGACTTGTTTTATGTGCATTTGGTTCACATATGGGCAAACTTAACTGATTGGCTCCTGATAGTTTTCTGCAGTGCAAACAATGCCAGCATTTTGTAGTGGTTGAGGAATAAATATCCTTTATGACATTTGGTTTTTCACCAAGGTTTTATTACATTTTGGTTCACACAAAGGAAGAAAGTAAAAACTTACTGATTGGTTTAATCATTTTCTGCAATTGTGAACAATTCCAGCACTGTTGTAGCTTGAGAACCAATATCCTGGATGACATTGGTTTCACCATGGTCTTATGTACATTTTGCTTCACATCTAGGAAGAAGTAAAAACTTAAGCGATAAGCTTGATCATTTCTGCAATTGTGAACAGTCTAAAATTTTTGTTCTGACTTGAGAACCAACTATCACAAGATGACATTGATTTTTCCGCGCCAGTTTACTGCACATTTTTAGTTTGACACCTTGGGCAACAAAGTAAGAACTGATTGGCTTTGGTCCTTTTCTTGGTTGCTTGCAATGAACATTCCATTAAAAGAAAGTGTACTCTTCATTTGGCTTGAGGAGGAGTTGGAACTCTTAGAAAATTCAGTAAAGCTATTGAATACCAATCTAGAGGAACAGGTTAGTGAAACGTATTATGGATTCAATATTTATGGATTCATATGGCTGCTTTCTATTTTTTATTCTTCATTATTTTTGGAATTTGATATCTTTGTCGAAATCATATTTTTAAGAGGAAAGATAGCTCCCATCCCCCTCCCTTCCAGAATACCCTATCCATTTAGTTGCTTTTGGTTCCATTATCACTTTTAAACTTTTCTCTTATTTTTGCCTGCACCACTGGCCAGAATGAAAGAAAAGTCAAGGTTCTGAATGAGATACTAAGAACTTACAAAGATGGGAAGTCAATGGGAGGTGCTAATACTAGCGTACAGAGGTTGTTCCTTTTGAAATCATTGAAGGTGCATCATTTTCTCATTGAGGTCATGTTTGCAGCTTGTAATTTTTTTTCCTGGACTATTGTCTGTCGATCTGATCTTTGAATCTGAATGCTCTATGTCAGCTGAAGCATGAGTCTGCTTTTTTTTTTGAAATAAGCATGAGTCTGCTTTTATATCTTATTTGTTTGTTTTTTATTAATTATGTTTTCTACAATCTAACTTTTATGTTAAATTTGGAGGTTTCAAGCATCTTACTCTTCCTTCAGGCTCAGGAAAGGCAAGAACCTCAAGATGAGGTGGATTTAGATGAGAAAAGAAATGCATGAGAGAGATTAGAGAGAGGCAAGGACACGCATACCCTATTTTCCAAAAAGAAGTAACCCTCGCAATATGCCTAATCACTATTAGGCATTGTCCATAATCATCCATCATGCCAACATACACCCTTAAGCACAAACATGAATTCTCTAATGCAAACTATTGAAAGTAATAGATAATGACATCCCATGATTACTTTAATACAAATAATGGTTTCAACACTTAAATCCAAAACCTTGTTCAACACTTGAACGAAACCGATTCAACGCTTGAACCTTAAACTAATTCAACTCCTTGAACCATGAGCTGATTCAACACTTGAATCATTATTGCCTTAAGGTGCTGTTTTTGTCTAATATCTCTTGAAGGCAATTTCAATCATGGTTTTAGAGTATAATCAAATCAAGTTAAAATCATGTTTCAAAATTTGAAAGGCTAAACAGTTTAAATCTGGCTTACACATTTTCATCTCAATCATACTAGAGATGCGTGCTAAAAAATATGGAAAACCAAAAGAGAAAAGGAACAAAACAGGAGCAACGACACTTTACGTCGCGACATGACTGTAAGGGAAGAACAACTCTCTGTGCCAAGTTGTGACGTGAACTCCTCACATCGGACTTGACGAGGAAGAGGCACTCCACGCCGCGACGTGGTGGCCCGCACGTCGCAACATGACCTGTGTCTTACACAATGATGCAAACCCCGCTGCTTATTGCTTCGAGATTCACTAATTGTTATGGATTACTCCAAGGATCTTGAAACACGATCTGAAACGATGGCCGAGTCCCTTGATGTTGAATGTCGAGGCGAAGTAAGAAAAATGTTGCGATCTCCATCTCCTTGGTTATATGGAACCAAAAGTTTGTGAAACAAAGGAAAGTAACTTGCGTCCCTTGATTATAGAAGAACGAAGTGTGAGTTTGAGCAATTTATAAGGAATTAATGCTTGATAAGTTCGAAGTTCTCAGGCCGTTAAATTGAAGGAATACCATGAGAAGTTTTACATTCATCAATGTCTCTCAAAGACTACGATAAAGGGGGTATATATAGGCTGAGCTTTAAATCCAAATAAAAGCGGCTTCGTACACTGACTTTGAAAGCAGAGACATTCTAATTTAAATAAAAGCAACTCCTAAAAGCAAATCACTTTCCTAAAAGAAATAAGCGACATGAAGATAATTTATTCTTTTTCCTTATTAGACACCTAATATTTTGACCATAATAAACCTTCAATTGGACAACTAATGACTTGCACGAGAATTTGCAAGTCACGGTCATCTGACTGCAATCTTTGAAACTTTCCAAAATAGGTCTTGATTATGCATGGATTATGGAAACGATATAGGCGCAAATTTTCTTGATTTTATGGTCCTTTTAATTGCCAAAATCATATGATTCAATAAGGCTCAATTCCTTCAAAGCTTGATTTGGCAGGTTTTTCTTTAAAGGCTATGTTGGCCCAAATAAATTCCTTCACAAGCCCATCTAATAGCATCCACACAAAGGAAGGTGTTGATAACCTCCAAGGAAATGGTGCCAAATGAGTTCTCGGAGCTAGCTAAGAACAAATTCGAAGAGAGGTTGCAAAGAGAAGGTTTTGATGTTGAAAACTCTCTAAGGTATTGTTCTTCTCTCAAGAACACTCTCTCTCAAGAACAACTCTTGTCTTGAGAATGTTTGCTAGGGTTAGGGTTCCTCAAAATAATCTATATGAGAACCCTACCCTATGGAAATGACCAAAAGGACCCTCACTTGAGACAAGATAGGCTACATGCATCTCTATGCATTGTGGCATGCATCGGGCACTTAAGCATGGCGAGCCCATCTCCTTTAGTCTTTTAATGAGTCCTTTTGTTCTTGGGATTCACTAATCTTGTGACATTCCATTTCATAGAATAATTTCCCTCATATTTGGATCATATCCAAATTCGTTTTATATCAGCTCCACACCTTCTAAGTGTGCGACCCTTTAGATTCCCGGTTATGTTGGCCACTTAATTCAACTCTTGAATCCAAGCAAGTCATGAGAGGAATTTGGCAACACATCATGACCTCTAATTGACCGGAGAGTTAGTGGTCTGATAACAAACCATTCTATAGACATTTACCTTGCAGATTTAATCCTTTAGCCGGCTTTATCACGCTGGGTGGGCGTAAGATGATGTGGCTCATTGGGCCGACTACACCACATCTAGCCCAAGTGATATAATTCTTGTCCTGGAACTCATTACTCTTCATTCATGCTGTTGAAGACACTTTCTTTCATTACATTTCCCACTTTACATTTAAAGATTCTTGAGTAATGATATAATGAAGCCATGGTACTCTCTCCTTCTATTAAGAGTGGTGGTCTCAATTGGGCTGCCAATTACATTCGAACACCTCAAGTTGTACGTAATCATCACCTTATGAGCAACCTTTGAGAAATGACAAGAAGTAAATTAAGTCTGAGATCCATCTAAGATATCGCTAGCGCGCAGTCTTGGTATACTTGTCTGATGCTATGATAAATTTATCACATGTAAATAGATAATCCATATGATTGTTTCATAGCGGGTCTCCGATGTACTTAACTACTCTTAGCAAACATCCACACGTTAATGTTAATCAACTTCGTATTCACGGAGTTTATAAGATCATTTGTTTGATCGATCAAGATTGTATAGCATGTCGCTAGTACATTCGGATCGACAATGTTCGATCTTGTTGATCTATGGATTAGGGATATTTTTAGATCTTAACGTAATTACGCGTGATAGGAATCGTACTATCATGATCTCATCATGATTTCCTTCATGATATGTTATGTGTCATGGTCTTCATTAATTGATTAAAGATCTCTATCAATTCAAAGTATGAATATCAAACTAATGAAGGTGTCTTCTATTCATAATAATGAAAAATGTACAATAAGTGTTAAATGTGATTACCTTTAAAGCACTTTACTAACTATGACAACTAAACACAAGAGTCATACACTTAGCCCAATGCCTTGACACTAGTTGGCCGATGTGTACCCAACATTGTGTCATGTTACGAGTCATGCGCCTTGGTATTTCAATTGTTGGTAAAGGATCTTTCCTTTGCATCGAATTAAACCATATTACCACTTGTGTGGACTCCTCCCATTTCGTTTGAGTTTACTAAGGCAAATTAGATATGTGGAATTATTTGAGTTGATGAAACCTTTTCGGATGTTATCTGATTTTATGTGACATTATTTATATTGATGATAACTTTTGGTTGTCATCTACTTTCAGAAACCTTGATAAACTCTACCATGTGGTGGAATGAGGGTGATCCTGGCGTCACAAAAGTTTGACTTGTTTTCCGGTTTATTATTGACTTGGAAAGCTGGAAAAAAATGGGTCAACCTATTTTATTTGTTCAATGTGTGGATCCTTTATTCTGTTGAGTGCCTATCTGGAGATGGAAGGGAAAATACCTGGAAAAGTAAAGCAGTGTTTGTTGGATCACCTGAGGAACACCATACCCTCTCATGATGGTCAAGAAAGACATCGAAAAAGGGAATTAAATTGTGGATTTTTCTCGGATTTTCTTGATAATCAAATAGACCAATAACATTTTTTTTTGGACATTTATTCAATTGGAATTATAATGTTAAAGTAATTTTAACTACCGTGAGGCGGTCGTTTTAACATGTTTGTTCCGATCGGCTTTGCTTATACGAGTCGAGCGTAACCTTCTTTACTTTCACCTTCTTGAATCATTGATTAAGTTGACTATCGTAATTTTACTACCATATCAATATTTACCGGATCTTAGATTATCATTGCCCATTATCTTCACCTAAGTTAGAGGGAATTAAATCAAATATGCTATTATAGTCGTTAATTAAATTAATTAATACCAAACCTTAGCCACCCTCACCTCATTTTCTCTTATCTTATTCTCTTTTACCCAATTTCTTCAAGCAAGGAGATATGACTTTTGTCGTTTTGGCACAGAAATAATTCTTCAGCGTGCTTTCGTTTTAACTGCCGTAAATGATTCTTTCAAAAAATTTAGGTCTTGCTTATTTTTTTGTGTTGTCGTCTTGTGCGGTGTTTGGTTTGTCGTCGATAACATTCACGATGCTTTGTTGTGTGGGGATGATTGAGACGGATAAAGTGGATTCGATTAGTCAGATGTTATATTATAGTCGTAGCTATGTTGAAAAATTAGAGTCGTAAATATTCTAATTATTATATTATTAAATTTGTAGGCCTTATGCTAATTTATTATGTTATTAACTTAGATATTATTTTATCTTCTATGATTTTTAGTAATGTGTATCTTGGATCTATCGATCTATTGCAAATTTGAATCAATAAATTTTATTTTTCTTAAAAAAAAAAGGTGATGAATTGAAAAATCTAGTCTTATTTGAGGGAACCCTTTTCTTTTTTCTTTTTTTTTTTTTTTTTAATTTTGTTTAAGATTAATCTTAATTAGGAAATCGAAAAAAGATTTGAAGTAGCATCATGAGCAGCAAGAGAAAGATGGTTGTAGATAAAGTTTTTGTTTTGATCTAGATACCTCCTTTAATTGATAAATAAGAACTTGTTTTAGAGTTACGAGAAACAACTCATATTTTTAAATTCATGATATAATTTAGGAGTCAATTCCCAATTGAATCTCAAGAAAAGTGGATTACAACCATCACCACAAAGATCAGTTATTTGCATATGATAGGTATACATTGCGTAAAGGAGAAGTCTAGATATATCTATACGTAATCATTGAATCGAAGAAAATTAAGTGGGTTCAATTATTGGGTTTATAATAAGTTGGGAAGCCTTTGAATAACATCCTAAAAATAATGGGTGTCGATGGGCATTTTGATATTGACATATCAAGGCATGATGAGTCATTCTAACATATAAAAACCAAGGGTGCCAACCCATTGTGAATAATAATCCATGGCTATCCTTTTCTTGTAACTCACTTCAACCATATACCTAAGAAAACAAAGTTCGTGTTTTATTTTTGTTTCTAAGAACAAATTTTGAAAATATAAAAGACACAATTTTGATATATTTTAAAAACTATTCTTACTCTATGAAAATTATTTTTATTTTTTGAATTTAGTAATTAATCGTGTTCTAACTATTTTCTTTCTATTTGAGAACAGAAAATAATTTTAAAAGAGGTAACAAACGAGTGCCCATCGAACTCACCAATTATTATGGGTACGTTTGGGAACAGAAATCTTCAAATAATATCACATTTACTCACCATGTGACACCAACACACTTAGGTGGCACCAAAAATACTAAAATAGAGGCATGGAGAGGGGCACCCACCTAGGTAAAAATATGCTCTTCCATTCATTGCATAGAGGGACCTTAACCTAGTTAGTCAAACTCTGTTTCTTAAATCAGTATTAAGCAAAAATTTGTATGTTTTTATAATAATGGGTGTTTGAGTCACTTAAATTCACCTCCACTGGTCCCACCAGTCATTAATATCAATGGTTGGACAAACCCTTTAAATGATACAGTGACCATTAAAGAGTAAATCCCGTTGATCAACTGAGAGGGTTATTTTTAATTTTTAATTTTTATTTTTTAGTTTGCTCACTCAATTAATGGTGCCTATAGCTTAGTTTTAAAGTCTAAGTATAGAAAGCATAACAACTCCGACGTCATATTACTCAAACTTGTAACTACTTATTATTCGTGCTTTGTAAACTTTAATTTTTTTTTAAATACTTTAATTCTTGAAATTTAATTATGTGCCTACCAAATGAATATATAATGTAAATGGTAAAGCAGGGTTTTTGTTTTTTTTTGTAGGACAACCCCCGCCACCCCTATATAAATGGAGGGATTTCTCTATGGGTGTGTCAGATATAGCTAGAGAGAGAGAGAGAGAGAGAGAGAGGGAAAGAGATATAAGGAGATGCTGATAAAGTTCAGAAAATTCCTTTTCTTGAATTTCCAGGAGATGATTTAGATTTGGAGCAAAAGAGTGAGGAATGGAAAGGGTTGAGAAGCAAAGTGAGGGAGGCTTGTGAGACATATGGCTGCTTTGGCCTTGTCTGTGATACCATCCCTTCAAAGCTACGAGAAGAAATGTTCATGGAAATGAAAACATTGTTTGATCTGCCTGAAGAGACCAGAAGAAACACTCTTGCGTTTAAGCCTTACAGCGCTACCAGGCAACTGTCGAATGTCCCTCATGAGCTTCGGCGTCGACGGCGCCGCCCGGCCCTGCCCGCTCAAGCCTTCACCATCCTCTGGCCCGGAGGAACCCGGCCTTCTGGTGAATCCTACTAGAACTAAACCTTCTCTTCTTCCTTTTTCAGTTTTTAGTCTTTACTTTCATTATTTCTCTAGTTTCTGCTTTTTTTTTTTCATTTAGGGTCTGTTTGGTTGGTGATTTTTATTTTCTATGCTACTGCTTTTGGAATTTTGGATGGATGCATCTACAATTCTAAAGATCATGTGGGCATATTTCACCGGAAATTTCACTGGAAGATCCACTTATAAACCATGTGTACATATGACAAAAAACTAAAAAAGTAAAAATATTATTCTCTTGTGGGTATATGTCATAATGATTTAATAATTAGAACCCCAGGAATGTATTTCTGCAAACAAATAAAACACCCAAAAGTCACTGTCAATTTTGAGTACTAATTCCATGGCCAATGAGAGTGTGCTGTAACTTATAACATCTATTACTTTCTCATTCTCTCACCTACTACTACCTCTACAACTATTCAACGTCAACCGTGAGAAATCATGACAACCCAGAGGGATAGCCCAATGTAATAATTAAAAATGTCTGGTTGAGTTCCCTCAAGGTAATTAGTGGTTTATTCGTCTATTAATTTCAAGGTTTTATAAAATTAATTGAGATACGCTCAATCTAACTCAAGAAAAAGAAAAAAAAAAAACAGTGAGAAATCATGACTCAAATTTAAAAAACCATATGTAGTTTGTGATTATTAGTGCAACCAAACACACCTCCACAACCTGTCCAACACTGCATTTAATAGGGCTGCTAGTGCTTATACAGTGACAGTCTTAAAGCGTGCTTGTTCTACAGTTCTATTACTAATTTCATTAATTTCTCTACTTTCTCTCGAGGAATATATCTTATCATATTCATAGTTTAATGGACTAATTAAAAAAACTCTGTTACTAATCCTCACAATATCTATCCAGTGGAAAACTCATTTCCATGGCCACAAAAATGGAGGAACTGAACTTCATCATCCTGAAGCTGATCTTTGAGAGCCTTGGGATTGAGGAGTACTACAATTCCCAGAAAGAAAACAGTACCAGTGTCTTTCGGTTGATGAAATACATAGTCCCTCCGAGTCATGACTCGGCTGTTGTCTGCTCACACACTGATAAAAACATCCTTACTATCTTATGCCAGAACGAAGTTCAAGGCCTGGAGATTCTCTCCAAGGAAGGCAACTGGATTCGCCTAAATTTCACCAAGAATTCCTTCATAGTCATCGTAGGCGACTTGCTAAAGGTAAGAGATCTATATATATATATATATATATATATATATATATATATATATATATATATATATATCTTTCATGGTGGTCATATTTAAAGTAATTACTGTAATGTGTTTGGGTATGGTATTTAAGCCATTCAGAGAATTTAAATTATAAATTTTTTAAATAATTGATTGTTTAATATAATATCTAAGCAATGTCTGATCAATGGGTCAATGCATAGGAGCCGGTGGCGTAAGTTTTACAAATATTTTGAACATGAGCTTGAGCCTAAAGATGCAGTTTTGATATATCTCACTAGGGGCAAGTGCCCCCACTAGGCTGTACTTCGCTCTTGGTAGACAGTAGCAGGTAATGAGTTCGAGACCTCTTTATGTTATTTAAATATTTGTTCCCTATTTGCAAATACGAGGTGCTTGACTTTTTTTTTTTTTTTTTTTTTGAGGAGACTTGTTCGATTAACAATGATCACATTCATATTAATCAAAGTAATTAGTGTTTGGGGTTTGGTGGTAGTGTAGGCATAGTAGCCCCACCATGCTTTACCTGCCTCAGCCCATGATGTCTGGCAGATTAATAAATTCGAGACCCCTCTCCTTATACCATGCATTTTTGAATACTGTTGTCTATTTGTTGTTGGTGTTAGGTGCAGGAAGCTTGACTTTTTTTAAGAGGATTAGTTTAATTTAACAGTATCTTTCACAGTGATCACATTCATAATAATAATGTTTGGGGGGTAATGTAGGCATGGACGAACGGGAGGCTTCACGCGGTGAGGCATCGGGTGGTGATGAAGGGGGGCGGCGACAAGGATCGGTACTCGTGTGGGTCGTTTCTGGTGCCGGAGGAGACGGTCACCATTAAAGTGCCGGAAGAACTGGTGGACGATGATCATCCTCTTCTCTACCGCCCCTTCACTTATCCTGGATATATGTCTTACTTCATTTCCAATATACGCGATGATGCCCTTGAAGTTTATGCTGGTGCTTCATCTTCATAATTAATTCCTGGATGTTTGTTTGAGAGGTTGAAAGAATCTACATGGAGAACACAAAGCTGCTAAAAATTATAGTTATCTCTCTCTCTCTCTCTCTCTTTCCTGAGTAAAATATTTATCTATCTCTCCATCCATCCTTCCATCTCTACAAACTGTATGGAGAAATACATTATTGTTAATATCATCTCTCAATATTATCTCTATTATTGACCAATTATGAGTCTCACGTCGCTGAACTACTGCTTGACATATAGATTTATAATCATTTGGGCTTCCTCTCCTTGACGGATAGTTTTTAAGGGTGAGTTATTTGGTTGTAACAAAGGTATCAGAGCATTTTGTCCCTTCGGGATGACTCTCATCTCGAAATTATGGGAGGGCTCCCACCCATGAGAAAGAATATTGTGACCCATGAAAGTCACCACCGAGTTATGGGAGGTTTCTACCCATAAAAAGAAGATGGATCCGTGAATTCACAAGCCGTCATGTTAGGGCTTGGCATGTGGGTTTATAACCATTTAGGCAAAATAAAATCTTTCATTTTTTTTTTTTTGATATCTATTCCTTTTGAAAATCAAAGTTATTATATTTTATGTTCTTATAAGGATTAGAGTTATTACATCCTTGAAAATCAAAATTATAATATTATGTTATTATAAAGATTCTAGTTATTTTACCCTTTAACCACTTGAGCCAAACCTTAAGTACATGTGAAATAAATTCTTTCCGGCTAAATTTTATACTTTTATTTATCTTAAATTCTCTTTCCAGTAAATAAATATAAGTAAAAGGAAAATTCAACCCATCTTTTTCAAAAAAAAAAAAAAAGAAATTTCATTAATTCATTGAACATAGAAATCAAAGTGCTAAGCGTTTATGTTAAAAGCGAATAAACGGTTTAAGATTTCGTATGTAATTGATAATTAAAATGATTAGAATCTTTGTATTTAAGATATGATGAAAGCGTAATATTGATGGATATGAATTTGATATGGCTGCTTGATCGAAACAGTTTAATTTGAATAGTCGCACTTAATCGATAGAGCAATCCCGATTATCATATGATAGCGCGAAATCACACGTAACGACAAATTGGCGACAAAAATACAAAAGAAACTAAAGGAAAAAAAAACTCACATTGGGTTAAAGAAATGTTTTGGCCAAGAAAATCTAGATCTAAATTGCACTAGCAATAGGGGTAATTTCAGTCAAGGTAAACAAAAAAAAACCATCCCTCGTTTCTAAAATGATGAAAAGAAAGAACAGGATGAATAAAACCACTATTTTATTTATACATTTTTAAGACTTTGAGTTAAAGGAATTATTTTAGAAATTTTACATGCTATAAATAATGAATTTATTTAATAATTTAAATTCTAAGATTCATGTGTTGAAATTTGGGTCACTGTCTATGTCATTTGGCCCAGACATTTCCAACCCAAAGGCATTGAGGCCCATCTAAGTTAATCGGGCGAAAACCGGATCCGCGAGCCTACACAACCGAGTAGAAGCCCGACCGTCATTTCTACTTCAACGGATGGTCGATCTTTCTGAATCGGCCGGTTTCCTTCTCTTCCGCAGGTCCGATTTATAGTTTTCCGGTGAATTCGCCCGGACAAGCCATCGGACCTCAATCTGACATCGTTTTGGAAGAACTACTGATCCCGAAGGCAAACTGCAAGTAACTCGTCCTCCCCTCTGAACTGAAATGTGCTTTGGTTTTGCTCCCAAAATTCTGAAGATGACCACCTTCAATTCGCTAACAAAATGGTGCGAGATTTTCATATTTTAAAAATTTTTGACCTGAATGATATTTTCTTTCACGTTTTTCTCAGTAAATTGAATTTCAAGATCTTATGGAACTGAACAAGTTAAAGAAAACGGCCTTTTCCTTAACAATAATGTCAATGCATGTTCAGATTATGAATTACCTAGTGCCAGAAAAGATACCTGAATCCTGAATTTGTGTTAATGTTGGTCTCCGGCGATCTTTCGAACAAGCCAGTTTATATGTATTTGATTTTATTAGTAGGTTTCTTCTTATATAAATTGGTATTTATCACTTTATAGGTATCCTTGTCATGTGAACTAATATTAGTTGGATTCTATTTCGTTGGAGGTGCACTGAGAGGTTAGATAAAAGGATTGACGAAGGTCTAAGATTGTTGGTGTGGATTTCCATTTTAGTGGCCTGTTGGCACAAGTAATGCAGAGCTAGGCAGGATGGGGGTAATCAGCTTTTAAGAACTTTTTTTTTGTCATATGATTTTCATTTAGATTCCCTTTGCTTTATTTGTTGTTTCTCACGGCTACTGCTATAGGCAATATTTTTATAACTATATGTTATGTTTGGTTCCCGGAAAGCACAGATAGAAAAAAATGAAAAAACCAGGAAAATGATTTTCTATATTTAGGCTTTATATAGAAAGTATGAAGAAAATAAATATAATCAAACTTAGTATATTTTCAGTGATTAATTTAATCTTTATGTAAAAATTTAAAACAGAGTTTGTAGTAACAAAAGAAATTTATTGACTTTAAATCTCTTTTTTTTTATTTCACTTACTTTTGTTTCTTCTTTCTCTCCAGTTGTTTCCCATGTTTCAACAAATTTTCTAGAAAACATAGCCATATTGTTTGGGATTTCATAATGGCCAATTATTCATTGGATTAGGGCTGAAGTCCCTGTCTCAATGAACAATCAATGAAACTTACGTCTGGAAGAACTCATGTTAGAATAGGAAAGAAATCATCATGTTTCAGATTGTCCAATTTTAATGATGGGTTGGGCAATCTATGAAAAGCTTGGAACAGAAAATGAGTATCTAAATTCTGATTTTCAAGATCATGGATTAAGGAAAAGGGTTACATAGGAAATGCAATCACTAGGATCCACCTTAATTTGACATATTTGGCCATAATTATCTTTGATTTGAAGAGAAGGGAAAAAGAAAAGAGCAAATTCATTAATGAGTTTGATAGTAACTTCAAACACCATCAGTATATAATACATTGACCATTCTTCCCCCCTTTTTGAGAGTTATATTCTTCCTTATTTCCCCTTGCAATCCATTGTGTATTACTGTGTTCATTTCTTTTATCTTGAACAATGAAAACAAGCAGAAACCCAAGAGGAGCAAGAGATGAATAATATTCTTGCCTTTGCCCTATCAAGAAGAAAAAAAAGGAATGGAATACCGAAACCCACCATCTTTCTTGGAACATGCCTCAACAAAATCCACCAAGAGATAGAGTTTAAAGTCTTTATTTTTACAATAAAGGAATTCCTCAAAGGGCAGGACTTATATGTCCTTTTGATGGAACAACCTCCAAAGCCTATTTTCCCACCTAAATTGTATTTTAAAACCAAAATAAATGCTATTTCAAACCCGTATTTAATGAAAAAGTAATGACATCAAATAACTCATAGATGGATAAAAAATTCATCAAGGAAATTGAAGCAATCAAGAAAAGAGATGGACTCTGACTTTTGAGTTATAATCATTCACAGTCAAGCAGAACAACTTCTACAAATTGTGTAATGCCAATTCTCAAGGAAACACCAGATTAAAAGCTTCTAGAAAATGATTTAGAATCTTAATATAGTGTTTTACAATTATGCCTATCTAGCCATAATAACATTGAGTTTGTCCCAATAATACGCTAAATCTGGTTTCTCTCACCCCCAAAGCTTAGAAAATTAATGTGAGGAGTTTAAAGCCTCATTACTTGGAACTCTTCTGAATGATTGTAGTTAGTAGCATTCATTAGATTAAATATTATTTGTTTCAAAGAGCACAGTATGCACTGTGTTAATCATGCTTTTGTCTAACAATGACCAACTATCTAGTGACATTGGGATTTGACTTGTTTATGTGCATTTTGGTTCTCACCTGGGCAGAAGAAGTAAAACTTAACTGATAGGCTTTGATAATTTTCTGCAATTGTGAACAATTCAGAATTTTGTTGTAATTTGACCAAATAACTGATGACATCTGGTTTTTTTCACCAGTTTTATTACATTTTGGCTCACACAAAGGAAGTAAGTAAAAACTTACTGATCGGTTTTGATCATTTCTGCCAATTTGTGACCGTTCAAGCGCCGTTGTAGATTGAACCAACTATCCTGGATGACATTGGTTTTTCACCATGGTTTATGTACATTTTCTTCATCTAGGAAGAGAGTAAAAACTTAACTGATCAGCTTAGTCATTTTCTGCAATTGTGAACAGTCTAGCATTTATTCTGACTTGAGAACCAACTATCCTGGATGACATTGATTTTTTCACCTTGGTTTATGTACAATTTGGTTGACACCTTGGGCAACAAAGTAAGAACTGATTGGCTTTGGTCCTTTTCTTAGGTTGCTTGCAATGAACATTCCATTAAAGAGGAGGTTACTCTTCATCAGCTTGAGGAGGAGTGGAATCACCTAGAAAATTCAGTAAAGCTATTGAATGCCAATCTAGAGGAACAGGTTAGTGAAACGTATTATGGATTCAATATTTATAGATTCATATGGCTGCTTTCTTTTTATTCTTCATTATTTTTGGAATTTGATTTCTTAGTTGAAATCATATTTTTTAGAGGAAAGATAACTCCCATTCCCCTCTCTTCCAGAATTCCCTATCCATTTAGTTGCTTTTGGTTCCATTATCACTTTTAAACTTTTCTCTTATTTTTGCCTGCACCACTGGCCAGAATGAAAGAAAAGTCAAGGTTCTGAATGAGATGCAAGAACTACAGGATAGAATCAGTGAGGAGGGTGCTAATACTGGCATACAGAGGTTGTTGTCGCTTTTGAAATCATTGAAGGTGCATCATTTTCTTATTGAGGTCATGTTTGCAGCTTGTAATTTTTTTCCTGGACTATTGTCTGTTATCTGATCTTTGAATCTGAATGCCTTATATCAGCTAAAGCATGAGTCTGCTTGTGTATCTTATTTATTTATTTATTTATTTATTTTTAATTTTTCTAGAATCTACCAACTTTTATATATTAAATTTTGAGGTTTCAAGCATATTACTCTTCGTTCAGGCTCAGGAAAGGCAAGAATCTGATATCAAGGCCTGTCATGAAGAAAAACATTCTCAGATTGAAGAATTGAGATTGTTGATTTGGAGAGAAAAAGTAAAGAAATGAGCAGGTGAGTGATATCGCTAATGGGTTTGATAAGTCTTTACACAACTCACTGGAGGAACTGAATACAGCAAAGAAGGTACAATTTTATAATTTTATTGCTACCCTTGTAATACTCTTAATATATAATATTGAACCAGGTTCTCTAGCTTTGGTGGATTGCATCTTTTGTTTCGTTATCACAATTTCACTTCAGTATTGAAGTGTATGAATGCAGCTAAGAGGGTACAATTTTATTAATTTACTGCTACCTGTGTAATACTCTTAAGTAGAATGTCGAACCAGGTGCTCTAACACAGCCTTAGGATTGCATCTTTTTGTTTGGTTATCAAAATTTCAGTTTGGTATTACCGTACAAGAATGTCTGGCCTTTACATTTTCATATACTTAAGTGGTGAGACAAAATAAGAACCACGGGTGGGCAGTTTTTGAATATGTATATTTCCTTATAATTTAGGTGAAATAAATATGCTTAATGAGTGTTAGATGATTTTGATTACTGTAAAGTGCAGCACAGATTCTCTAATTCTGTCCTTCTTCTTTCTCTATCCTTTTGACTGAAGGTTGTTTACTTATCATCTAAAAAGTTTTTAAGGGCATGTCAATTTGAGATAATTATCATCATGATACCTTAGCACATCATATTCTTCTTCCAATACTACCAGTTAAGAGTGATTCTGCATATTGAAATAAATGGTGTACCTAATTTCTTTGTCATTGTTTATAAATGAACATGTAGAGTATTTTGCTATAGGAACTCGCGGGTAGACTAAGGGCAATACTATTGCTAAAGAGGCAGCTCGATGATGTACCAGCGCAAACTGAACTCATCCAGTATGTCACTTATCTTAGCCATTCTTTTTACTTTCCTTGTGAACCTTTTACCATGCATGGGATTTTTTCCCGCATGTTAGCAAATATCATGAGCTTAAATGGAATTTTATGAACTTATAAATGGTGGATTCTACTTATCAACAAACTAAAGCTCCCCTCAAACTTTAGAAGGATTCAACTACTAAGGTTTTTAGTTTTAAAGTAAACCAAGGTTTTGGGGTAAGCACTTTTTTTGATAAAGGGTAAAACCTAGCACTTATTATTTAATTCCATAGTTTGAGTTTAAGTTAAATTGTTTTGAAGTTGTTGATTTAATTGATTCTTATTTTAAGTACCAACATTGTTTGGTGAAGTGAATTTAATTTTTCTCTAAATTATCAAATTAACATATTTGCTCCCATTAATGTTAACTTCATTTACCTTTGGTGACCCATAGGTTATAAATTTGTTGGTTACACATCTATATCAAAGAATTACCCTAGACATATAAAAATAATTGCATTTAAAAAATGAGTCATGGATATTAATAAGGAAAAAAAATCTCTTTCTAGAATGTGAGTAAATAGGGTACAGAGATTTGGGATTAAGAATAAATTAATTATTTTAAGCTTATAATTTTTAAGTAGATTTACCTTTAAATTGTAATATTAAGTTATTTTATTAAACATATTTAATCTAATGATTTCAAATAATATTATTTAATCATATTAAGTCATTAAGCTGATTTATAATATTTGCACAGAATTACTACCTTGTAGTGAAATATCCTACAATTTTTGTACAGAAAGATTCAGCACTGAATTTGTGGCACCAAAAAGAAAAAAAGAAAAGCTGAAGATTACTGAAATGGTAAATTTCATCACTTGACCAATGAAACAAACAATTTAGAACATTGATTTGAAATTTACCAGAAAAAGTGTATTTACTGTTTAGAAATGAGTTAACAAACCAGATGAATTTTGTCAGCCTCATGTTCCTATGAAACAGAAATTTCACTAGTATTGTAGAATATTTTAAGTCTGTACCCTGACAAATGTTGCTGCTGCTCTCTCTATGTGTTAAATATTGACCCTTGTTTTTCCTGATTCATTACACTTTCTTACATTGTCCAAAGGTATTTTAATTTCTGTGAAGAGAGAAAAGGGAGAATCCCTAATTTTTATTATATTGATGAAAAACTAACTACTACATTACATATTGGACTTATATATATATACATGCTCATGGGACCCACAATACGGTAAGAAAATCAAAGGAAAAGATTGTACAATATCTAACACTCTCCCTCGAGTGGAGACATATATGTCGTATCTTGTGCGAAACTTTGATACAATGTATTTAATTACAGGACTTTCTGAGAGATTTAGTAAAGATGTCTGGCAGTTGATCGTTTGAATTGACAAAATTAGTAGCCGCACATCGATCAGTCTTCTCTCTACAATGGTGCATTAAACAATGTGTTTGGTCCTTTCATGGAGAATTTGGATTGGATCTGATATCTGTATGATCACAGTTATCACAGATGAGTTTCATCTATTCATCCTTTCCAAATCTCAACTCCTGGAGAAGGTGTCTCAGCTATATGAGTTCACATGTTGCTAGAACCATAGCTCGATACTCGGCTTCAACGCTAAATCTGGCCACTACATGTTGTTTCTTACTCTTACAGGATATCGGCCTGAGAAAACGCGTGCCACAGTGGAGCATTATGTGGGTGAGCCGACCCGATCTGCATGCAGTAACGTAAACAACAACCTTGGTGTGACCTCTATTCGTCTGACACACCTTGGCACTGGTGTAGTTTTGATATGTCGAAGAATGCGGATTAGCATCAATGGCTTCTCACATGGTGGCTGTAGGAATTATTGCTTGACGGCTCATAGGAAAGGAAATGTCTGGCCAAGGTAATTGTGAGGTAGTTCGGTTACCTAAGTGGAGTCGATATCTCTCGGGATCTTCTAAAGACTTCACAGATCTGATGCAGAGTTTGACATTAGGATTCATAGAAATGTCTCTTTGGTTTACAATCTAACATCTTAGGTTTTCTTCCCAGAGATGTCTAAAGCATACTTCCATTGGAAATGACTACCCAGAATTGGATTGAACTATCTGATTAAGGAAAGTCTCTTGAGTTTACAGTCTTTAGTGATGCAGTGGGTGAGAAAGGTCTTGGCACAATTTAGAATCTGTCACGATCATTTACTTTCCCAATAGTGATGTCGTTACATAAAAAAACGGATAAATACCTTGCCGAAGAGTTATGATGATAAAAATTGAATGGTGTATTTGTACTTTGCGAAGCATGCCGAATTCTTGAACAACGAGAACTAAAGCGACCAAGCAAAATGCTCGAGGAGATTGTTTTAATGTATAAGAAACAGCATAACACTGCGCGGCTAAGCAGGACTCTTTTAAGCAACAAACCCGGTGGTTACTTCATATAAACTTCTCAGTGAATCACCATGAAGGCATTTTTAATATCCAGTGATAAAGTGGCGAGAACACATAGCATCCATGGAGAAGGAGACGGGACATGCGCGATCATGACAGCCGGGGAGAATGTGTCACCATAATCGAACCGTAAACACGAGTATATCCTTTAGCAGCGGCGAGCCTTAGGTGATCAACTTGACTATCGGGATTGACCTTAAGCGTATGCTTGACCAACCAGCCATTGAAACTTACCAAATGGAAAAGCGACAAGATCGAAATTTTGATTAAGTGCGGAAGCTGACCATTTCATCTACCATTGCGCATGTGACACGGATGGGAAAGAGCCTCATTGGTGTTCTTAGGAAGAGGAACAGAGGATATAGCAGAAACAAATATAGAATAGGGTGAAGATAATCGATGGCAACTCAAAATATTGTAAATAGGATGAGGATTGCTAGTAGATCGATTACCTTTCTAAGAAACCTTGATGGGGTAGTTATCGCGAGCGGAGGCGGGGGTAGGAGGGTTGAAAAGGGATAGGAAGTGAGTCGTAGGGGCCTCGGCAAAGGGAGGAACAAGCGGAGCGGTGACAACGATGATAAACGAGTGGTCGAGTAAAGTACATCATCAAATATAGGCGGGAGATGATGGGAAGGGAATTAAGACACGTAGCAGGGAAGAGACTTGGAGGAGGAGAAGAAGGGGTGAGTCCTGAAGAGGTGACATCGTGGAGAGAAAGTATCGATGGTACGGGAATAACAACGATAGCCCATACGAGTCGGGGGTAGCTGGAAGGTCACGTTTCGGTGGCTGGCGGAAAGCTTGTCTTGTCGGTGGATTGAGAATATGAACAAAGCAAGTCTGACCCAGACATGAAGAAATAAAGAAGATTGTCGGGAGGAAAAGAAGTGAATGAGAATGTCGATCATGTAACACATATGAGAGCGTACGATTAATCGAATGTAATTTGTGGGAACATGATAATGGAGGAGAAATACGGCGTACCAATCTGATGATGATTCTTACGTTCGGCTACCCAGAACACATTGAAGTATGAAGCGTAAGAAGGTGATGAAGGATCAGAGTGTTGGGACATAAATGAAATAAAAAGTGCAAGAAAAATATTCTGCAGCGTTGTCACTCATGCACCACGAATAAATATTAGGCTGGGTGAATTTCAACATAAAATTTGGAAAATAGAAATATAACTCGGCTTTCGATTTTCATTAAAAATAACCAAGTACATCGAGAATAGTCATCAATAAAGTGTGACAAAATCTTGAAATTCTAAAGTAGACCGCAGTCAGAACAAGGACCCCGAACATCGGTGTGGATAAGTTGAAAGGAGATTTTGCCCGATTATTCAAGCGCTTTGGGAGCGGGAACACGAGTATGTTTCTCAGTGACCAAGACTCACACTTTCAGTGACGATAAATTGGAAAAGCAGTGACCATCTTCACGGAACCCAAAGACTAGGAGTGACGAGACGACTTTGGATGAGGAGCATCGATTGAAGCGCCATGCGAGGAGATGATTTCGAGGTGAGGTGATGAGGGCGCACTAGACTCATGTCCGATGCCGTCGTCTTCCACCTCCCGGTCTGCAAGGTCACAAATTTATGAAAAAATAATGGAGCGGTTGGAAGTCTGAGTGATTTCTTTGATGGAAATAAGATTAAAAGGAATGACTCCCGAGAGTATAAAGGACATAAGTGAGAGGTAGGGAAGGGAGGATGTACGAATAATACCTTTAAGCCACAGTTTGAGGAAGCAGATTAGCTAAGGGAATAGTAGGTAAAGTATAGGGTATTAGTAAGAAGAGAAAATATCTTTATTCTTTGGATATGTGATTAGAAGCACTAGAGTCACAGAATCCGGGGTCGAGAGAAGATGTATGAGTAAGGCAGGCAGAGGCATTACCGGTCTGGGCAATAGATGCAACATAAGCTGACTTGGCTGCCTGATAGCGAAGATAGTCATCATACTCCTTTGTCGATGGAACGCACCTAAGATGTGTGGAGGGAGCTCGGAGTTTAGAGTAATTTGAGGGTCGAGTCGGAATCGAAGATTGGGGTACATGTGGAGGCGATGGGAGGCCGTCCATGTAGCGATAACAACAATCACGAGTGGCGGCCAATCTTGTGTAAATGGGTGCAATGAGACGTGTCTCTACTTCGGTTACCACAGCATCCTCCCCAGAAGGTTAGTTTTGACAACACAAAAGAATCGAAGTCTTTATCGGATGGCAAAGTCGAGTGGAGAGATCTGAAGGAGGCAAGCGGAAACATCTGTCAGAAGGATGGAATGATGGAGACATCAAGAATAGAATCTCGGAACGGTCTTCGAGATGGGACCGAGGCCCGATAAGAGTAAGGACCATGAAGAACTTGTCAATGCGCATTAGTTGAGCCCCAGCGGCACTAGTAAAAACATCAGTCAATCAAGGCTTCTCCTTAAAGAGGCATTTGGTGTCTCAATTAAGATAAATCAAATGTCACTGTTGTCGGATAATATCAATAATGTGGAAGCCTATAAAGTGTGGATATCATTCATGTATAGAACTTTTGCACGATTAAAACTTCGACATGTTTTACAAGCAGAAAGATGAAGCAAAATTTTGGATCAACCGATTGCCATATCTACAGCTACATGGTGTGCATCTATTATTTTCTTCCATTGCACCTTGTCGACATTAGATACAATCACTCAGGTGTAATAAGATGATCCTCATAACCTTGTCCATGACGAGTTCCCACAGTGTGGAAGATAGATTCTGCTACGATTAATTTTTCTGATGTGATAGTAGGAGATCTAGAGATATGAGATATAAAATGGGTTTTAATTAAGCCATATCCACTTAACTATAGATTGAATCACGGTTTGGTTGAAGGCCCTAATAGGAGGAATGAATCAGTGCAATGGAACTTGAAGTGAAGAAAAATGGCCCAAATCATGGAGAAGAGCGGCGACGGGTGTGTGGGCCAAGGAGGTAGTCAAGGTCGATAAGGAGGGCTCGGGGGGGCACGTCGAAGGGATGGATCAAGCGAGGCCGGCGTCGGACCAAGCCTTGAGATGGAATCTACACTTTGGAAAGTGGGCCATGCCCTGTCTGCGGCCGTGACGTGGGCCGAGGCCCGTAGAGAGAAAGAGTGGCGCGTGTGGTAGTTTTCGACGGGGTTTCCTCCGACATGTAGATCGGCCTCGTGCGCCTCGGAATGCGAGGTTTAAATTTGGAGAAGGCGGCGGAAAAAGTCACCGGCGAGAGATCCAGACGACGCGATGAAGAAGATCCGATGGGCAACGGTGGCGGCGGAAGGTTAGGAAGGAGAATAAAGTGACGAAACAAGGTCATAGAAAAATTAGGTTTTCCCTTAAACAAATGCCATGTGAGAGAAAAGGAGAATCCTAATTTTATTATATTCCACAGAAAAACTAACTACTACATTACATATTGGACTTATATATATATATATATATATATATATATACATGCTCATAGGACCTGTCTGATAAAAGGAAAAACCCTTCTGATATCCCAACAATTTCAATCGAGATGAACATAATTGGATTTCAAAATTGAAATTGCTAGTGGGAATAGTATTTGTTGGAGTTAATTTTTATCCTTTGTAGTCAAGTGAGTAGTTCATTTCTTTGCCTTGACAATGTAAAATAAATTCCATGAAAGAACAACAATATGCTAGAATAGAGTATTGCATTAAAAAAAAATTCACTTCTTACTTCTCACCAAAATGAACTATTAATAGCAATGATCAGATACCTTATTGGTGGAGTGAACTTCCTGATAACCTTTCAATATCTTAGGGCAGGCTTGTTCTACTATAACAATTTGCTCCCAACCATATAGATATTGCATACTCTAAAGCTCAAGAGGATCCTTATAACTTTGAAACACACCTATACAATTATGAGCAATTCATAAACGTATAGCATAAGAACTTTCCCCTCTCTTATTTGGATATCAAAATCACTTCCCCTCCCTCCATGCAAACATGATGCTCTTCTTATGTCCCATAAGATTGGGGAGCCAAACGTACTCCAGACTAGGTTCAATGATCAACAATAATATTATCTGTTAATACCCACTTCCAGCTATGGAGAATGAGTCTCTTTACATGGCTGTAAGTTGGCTATATATCAAGAGTCAACCAAATATCAAGAGGGCAAATCAGTCTCCTGAAACTTGGCTGTATATTTTTGTAATTATAGGGATCCTATTATTTTCCTAAAAGTCAGAATTGTACAGCTGTATATTTATTTTACATAGTTGTAGCTTCCTTTCCTATTTCATAGGTTGTGTGCATCTACAAAAGGGAGAGTATTTCCTGCTTCCATTATAATAATTCACGAGAAGAAATTCCTTTCATTCATTCTTCATGGTATCCGAGCCAACCTAATTGGCCTTTATTCTTCTCTTTCTTTTGGACATTATTCCCTCTATTCCTTTTTTTTTTTTTTTTGCTCATCTAGCTAATTCTATTTCTACCCATTATCATGGCAGAAATTTCTGAATCAATCCCTACCCCTGCTGCCAATATTAACTCCTCTAAACTTCCAACTGAATCTCTCTCTCATTCTGTCCAAATCCACCTGGTCGCCTCCAATGGGAACAATTTTCTCAGGTGGTCCCAGTCTGTTCGAATGTATATTAGAGGGAGAGGGAAAATCGGATATTTAACTGGTGACACGGTAGTGCCAGAAAAAACTGATGCTGGTTATGCTGTTTGGGATGCTGAAAACTCCATGCTAATGGCCTGGTTAGTGAATTCTATGGAGGAGGAAATAAGTGCAAACTACATGTTATCCCTCTGCCAAAGTCCTTTAGGATTATGTACTGATGTATTCGGATCTTAGCAGGAGTCTGTCCAACTATATGAGTTAGCTCAAACTTGAAGTCTGTCCAAGGTGAGAATTTTGTCACAAATATTTTCATATTCTCAAAGGTCTATGCTTGGGACTATGATTTATTCAATGATGTTTATGAGTGGAAGAACACGGATGATTGCAATTACTTTAAGAAGGAGGAGAACTTGCGTATTTTCAAAGTTTTAGCTGGGCTGAATGCTGATTTTGATGAAGTACGAGGTAGGATTTTTGGTTGTCAACCTCGGTGAAGTTTTTTCTGAAGTTCAGCTTGAAGAGACCACAAGAACTATCATGCTTGGCAAGAAAAGCACTGTTGGACTGGTGGATTCAGCATTAATGGGGACTGATGCTGCTGCCACCTATTGCGCTCCAAATATACAGCGGCTCCAAGATGACAAGCCAAAGGTTTGGTGTGATTTTTGCAATAAACCACAACATACTCGTGAAAATTGTTGGAAATTACATGGAAAACCTGCTGACTGGAAACCTGTAGAATGGAAGAATAAACGGAATGACCTGAATCGTGCCCCAGCCAAAGCAAATACTTCTGAGATCACCTCCTTGAGCAAAGAACAGATAGAGCAACTGTTGAAACTGCTGAAATCTGCTCTGCTGCCTCCCGGTACTCGTGTAGCATCCTTGGCACAAACAGGTAGATCTTTGTGTGCCTACTCCTCTTCATTATCTACATCTTGGATCATATATTCGGGTGCCTCTCATCACATGACTAATCTGTCCCATTTGTTTATATATTATGAACCCTTTATGGAAATAAAAAAGTGTGTATTGCAGATGGAAACTTATCTCCCATTGCTGGCCAAAGTTCAATTCGTTTGTCAAAAAATATTATTCTGAAATCTGTTTTGCATGTCCCAAAAGTCTCTTGTAATCTTTTATCAGTGAGTTGTTTATCTAAAGATTCTACTTGTCGTATTATCTTTGGTGTCTTTGGTTGTGAATTCGAACGCGGGGATGATGATTGGTAGTGCTAGAATGATGAAAGTCTCTCTTATTTGATGGCAACCATGCCAGGAATAAGCAAGCTTAGGGTTTTATTGGTAATGTTTGTTCAAACCCTGTTCTTGAGCAAATAATACTATGGCATAATAGACTAGGACATCCTAGTTTTTCCTATTTAAAGTACTTATTTCCAGATTTATTTAAAGGAGTGGATTGTGACTCCTTATTTTGTGAAACTTGTTACTTGGCTAAAAGCCATTGAAGTGTTTATAAAATTAGACCATATTTCAAAGCCTTTTTATCTAATATATAGTGATGTTTGGGGTCAGTCTAAGATCGCTACTTTAACTGGGAAAAAATGGTTTGTGACATTCATTGATGATCATACACGTCTATGTTGGCTTTACCTAATGAATTCAAAAAATGAGGTTGCAAGACTCTTTAAAGTTTTTTACTCTTTGGTTGAAAACCAATTTCAAGCTAAAATAAGTATCCTTCAGAGTGACAATGGAACAAAATTTTTAATGAATGTTTAGGAGATTTTTTTTCAAGAAAAATGTATTGTACATCAATCTACTTGTAGAGATATTCCTCAATAAAATGGAATTGCAGAACGTAAAAACAGGTACTTGCTTGAAGTAGCTAGGGCTCTAACGTTTCATGCGAATGTTCCTAAATATCTTTGGGGAGATGCAATCTTAACAAGTTGTTATCTGATTAATAGAATGCCTACTAGAGTTTGAACTATGAAACTCCTTTACAAACTCTTAAAAAGTCTTTTCCAAACACATGTCTCATCAATAATCTCCCTTTAAAACTTTTTGGTTGTATAGTGTTTGTTCATGTTCCATCCCATCTTCGATCCAAATTTGATCCACAAGCTGAAAAATGTATTTTTTTAGGATATTTTCCTAATAAAAAAGGCTATAAAGTCATTTTCGATCAGTCGATAAAAAAATCCGCCTTCTTAGTATGGATGTTCAATTTCTTGAAACAATTCCATTTTATACCAAAACCTCTCTTCGGGTGGAGGAATTTTAATAAGATCAATTTTGGCAACAAGAAGAACAACCAAAGCCGGCACTTTTTTTCAGCAAATAATAAATCGGGAAATGGATACTTTGCCTAGAAAATACGAGAAAATATTGAATCTAATTATGCCTAGTAGGTATATCTAAACGGGAGAAACTTTGCCACCTAACTCCAACGGGTTGCGTGAACACACTAGACGCCAAGTTTAATCCTAATATTGAGAATCTACCAATCTATCACAGGCATGACGATCATCATCTCCACATAAATCTTGGTAATCCATATAAATCCTCTTTTATCTTCTTCTAATCTTGTGTTCTTATTGCCATTCATAAAGGTGTTAGGAAGCTGTACGAACATTCTATTGTCAACTATTTGTCCTACCATAGACTTTACGAAAAATCTCAAGCCTTCTGACAAATGTTTCTCTTTGTTTGTACCTAGAAACATACAGGAAGCTCTAGAACACTCGGAGTGAAAGTCAGCGGTGTATGAAGATATGAGGGCACTTCAAAAAAAGGAAACCTGGGAAATTGTTAATCTACCTAGGGAGAAGAAGACAGTAGGGTGCAAGTGGGTTTTCACAATCAAATGTAAGTCTGACAAGAGCATTGAAAGATTATAAGGCAAAGGTTAGTTGCTAAGGTTTCACACAAACTTATGGGATTAGATATGAAACCTTTGCACATTACCAAAAAATCAATTCCATCCGAGTATTGCTTTCTCTTGCAGTACATTTTAATTGGCCTTTGCAACAATTAGATGTAAAGAATGCTTTCTTAAATGGTGATTTGGAGAAAGAAGTGTCTATGGACTTACCACCAAGCTTTGAAGAAAATTTTGGAGAAAGAAAGTTGTTGATAAAAGAAGTTGTTGTATGGTCTTAAGCAATCTCTAGGAAGCTTGCTTTGACAAGTTTACAAAAGGTTGTCAAGCTTGAGGTATTTACAAAGCCAGGCCGATCATTCAATGTTCTCTGACCTTTCGAAGTGAAGGAGAGTGGCGGTATTAATAGTTTATGTAGATGACACATCAATTTTGTTGGAAGTGATGTTGTTGAGCTTGATGGGTGCGAAGCCTTGGTTCGTAGGTTTGAAATCAGACTTGGGTCCTCTAAATACTTTCTTGGAATAGGTTTACGAGATCAAGAAGGTATTTTATCTCTCGAAAGTACATACTTGATTTTGCTAGGAGAGACCCCGGTTTACTCGGTGCAAAGAAGCATAACCAAATTTGAAGCTTCGGCTACCTGGGGTTCAAAGAAATGGTTAACAAAGGAACGTACCAACGCGGTTGGGAGATTGATCTATCTCTCCCATACACGTCTTGATATTGCACTTGCAGTGAGTGTGGTAAGTCAATTCATGCACTCACCTAATCAAGGACATTTTGATGTTGTATACAAAATTTTGAGGTACTCGAAAGGGACACCAGGAAAGGGAATTCTATATGAAAATAAGGGATATCTTCAAGTTGGAAGTGTTTGCGATGTGGGTGGGCAAAAAGTGTAACGGGCGGAAGATCGACTTGAGATATTGTGCCTTTGTTGGGAAATCTCGTAAGCAGGCGTAGTAAAAAACAAAATGGTGGCTAAGATGCTTGCGAAGCTAAGTTTGGAAGTAGTGGCACATGGTATACGCGAGGTCACGTAGGATGGCTTGATTACTTGAAAACTTAAACTACTAGTCACTTACTATGAAGGTTTTTTGTGAATAACAAAGTTGTTGTTTACGCAATCTCACACAATCAGTGCTTTATGATATAACTAAACATGTTGAAATTGACAAACACTTTCATCGAGGAGAAGCGGAAAATGGTGATTATCATGCCACACATTCCCGCCTCCCCAACTGGAGTCGCGAGACATTCTCACTAAAAGATCTGCCAAAGCAATTTGATAGTTTGGTAAGCAAGCTGGCCATGGATGACATCTTCCAACCAGCTTGAGGGGGAGTATGGAAAATCAATCTCCTTACATGGCTGTAAGTTGGTTGTATATCAAGAGTCAACCAGATATCAAGACGGCAAATCAGTCTCCTGAAACTTGGTTGTATATTTTTGTAATAATAGGGATCCTATTATTTTCCTAAAAGTCAGAATTGTATGTTTCCTTACATAGTTGTAGCTTAGTCAGAATTGTACAACTGTATATTTACTTTACATAGTTGTAGCTTTCTTTCCTATTTCATAGGTTGTATAGCATCTGCAAAAGGGAGAGTATTTCTACTTCTTGTATAATTCAAGAGAAGAAATTCCTTCCATTCTTTCTTCACTAGCTATGTAGGTATTTTCTACTTTGATCCCTGTGAAGAGAAAAACAACTCTTTGATTTTCATTGATTAACAAAGTGAAGGGACATACATATTTATACTCGTGTTAAAGCAAAGAAAGAAAACAAAATGAGAGTCTAATTAGGAGACTAAAGAGAAAAGGAAAGAAGGAAAAGATTCCTTAATAGATTAGGAAACTATTCCTTAACACTCCCTTTCAAGCTAGAGCATATAGGTTAAATACACCAAGCTTGTTACACATGTACTTGGCTCTTATCCGATGGGTAGGGGCTGGCCCGACCATGTAGCGATACTTGTCCGATCACGAGGTGTAGCGAGCATTATAGTATGTGCAATGAGGACGTTGTTCTCTACCTCGGTTGCCACCGCGTCCACCTTGGGAATCACTTTGAGAATGAGACTGAGAAACCATCACAGAAGTGTTTGGTGTAATCTTAGATCGCATGGATTGAGTGGCGATTGGGGTATGGCGAAACCTTGAAACAAGAGCCTCATCAAAGTTTGGAATAACTTCTCCAGTGAGTATCTATTCTCGGATGTTTTCAAAATCTGGCCCTAGGTTAAGCAAAAGAATGATCATAAAGACTCGATCCATCTTTGATTGTGAAGTCTTGGCATCGGTAGATTTAAAATGAGATAGATCTGAAGTTCATCCGTAGAGTGAGCATCTCCCACCATAAGAAGATAAATCCATGTCGGGCTGTTTCAAATTAGCAATGGAGGATATTACATGGTTCATTAGTGTATGGTTTCTTCACCTAATTCCAGAGAGTGTAGCAAGTTTTATAGGCCCCAATATTATATTGGGTCTTGGCATGAATAGATTGTTGAAGAATATTGCATGATAAAGCATCGATTTTTAGCCCACCCAGGGATGTTTATCTTGAGGATACTTATGTCATGATAGTAAGATGATCCTTACAACCATTACCCGATAAATGCCAGTTACGAATGCCCATGACAAATAATTTTGCTCTGTGAGTCTATCAAGAGTAATTATAGGAGTTTCGGATACAAAGGGAATTAAAGTACATTTTCAGCCATAGAATGCTTTTTCAGCCATAGAGACAAGAAATCATAATAAAGTTTACAAAATCATGACCCCGGTACTTCCGGAAAGACAAACACCTCTCAAGGGCTTGAAGGTGTCGTAGAGCTTCAAAAAACACAAAAAGGAAGGAGATTTAGGTGACAAAATAGCCTCGAAACAGTCACCAGAGAGAAAAGGGGGGAAAAGAGGGGTATTCCAACGACGGCGGGACATAGCAGGTGGACGGAGTGGCTCGTCTACGGCAGGCGAGGCTGTTGGAGGAGGCGCATGGCCAAATAGTGTCTCATACGCCGGTGCGTGAATTTCAGCATTGGACTATAGATCAGCTCATGTGGGCACATGGATGGGTATTTTCCAACTAGGTTTCCATCGGAGGATAGATCAGAGAGAGACACTCCTGTTGGTGTGCTCGTTGGCCGGAATGGAGGTCGCCGAAATGGAGGTCGTCAAAAAAAGTTTCCGTCGGTAGGGTGTTCCGACGATGGTTGTGACTTCTAAGAGGTTTCGTGATGACTGTAACGCAATCGGAGTGAGAAACAATCATTGGATGGGTTGTCGGAATTGACCACACGATGAAACCCTAACCCTAATATTCTCAAACTCTTATATGGTTCTAATACCATGTGAAGAGAAAAATAACTCTTTGATTTTCATTGATTAACAAAGTGAGGAATATACATATTTATACTCAAGTGTTATAGCAAATAAAGGAAACAAATTTAGAGTCTAATTAGGAGATTAAAGAGAAAAGGAAAGAAGGAAAAGATTCCTAAATAGATTAGGAAACTAATCCTTAACAAGCCCTAAAGATCCTCATGGCTTTAAAACATATCTACTCAATTGAGAAGAAAATTTATGTAGAGGATTTTAACTACATCAAAGGGATCGAATTCAATACCATTTGACGATCTACCCTCAACCATGTGGATATTGTCTATTTTAAGGTCAAGGGAAAATTCCTGCTTTAGAATGCTTCTACTCAATTAAGATGAGTTCATACCTGCCTAGCTCCAAGAGCATTTTGCCTGTGGGTAATCACGCTGTTGTATCTTGTTCTTTGCTTGTTTACTTTCCTTATCATGCGAGACACCATAATTCCATATGGCATACAAATATTTGGCTGTGAAAAGTCTCGAACTTCTATTATTCATGTTATATTACATTTTGATTCAAGATCCTGGAATTGGATGTCTTATCTATTTGCTTCATAAAAATCTATATTCTTTTTATCGGATATTTCACAATTCTACATCAAATTCTCAATTAACATCTGTGGTATGAGCAATGGTTTGCAAGAACTCTATGTTCCTTATCCAGGTATAAGTGCTTTATGCAGGTCATGCCTTAATTTGTTCTTCCCTAGCCTGCTTCTTATTTGAATTAACTTCATATTACCTGTAACTATACCAAACTGTGTATTTGCTCTCTTCAACAGGAAAAGCTTCGACGAACTCGTAAACTCTATGGTACTTATAATGCTCTTGTAGAGATAAAAGAATTGATGTTAAAGGAAACATCCTTATTAAACTCAATAAATTCACAGGTGGGCATCTTCTGACTGGTATTTGCTGATATTACTAATCTGTCTCGCCATCTCTCTCATTTTACATGTGAACTTTTATAGTTTCAAGATGCTATTACTAGCACTGCTGGTCGCCTGAAGCTTATTGATTCCATGAAAGGAATCATTAAGGGAACTCAACAGGTAATTCTCAAAATTTCATGATTATTCAAAAATGTCCTATAATCATCATCTTCTTTTTTCTGTTCAAGATGCAAATAAGCGAACCACTCAAACTTGAAAATCTGGCATTATCTTAGGAGAATTTACCAAATTGGTGGTTAATCATAAATTATTATATGCTAGTGGTTATGTACGATGCTTACTCATTGTTGTATGTTTCGAGCTTTCTCTTCTTTTAACTTTTTCTGTTTCTGAATTTGTTGATTTTGGAGCTTTCTTCTTATTGTATCTGTTAAGAGAATCAAATTTTGTAACCTCTGTGGTTTCTACTTACATTACACTTATAAGGACAATAGAGATGAGATGTTGAAAAAGGAAAATTCTCAAGAGAGAAGAGTATTGTTTGTTGGTGTCCAATTACCAATTATTGCAGCAATAGAAAGTAAAATGCAGAAACCTCATACAATTTCAACTTTCTTGTTAAGCACTTTTTATTTCTCATCCAGTTTAAAAGTCTAGCCTTACCTGACAGGCTGCAAGCAAAAAGCCTCACTTTCATGCACTTTGAATGTTCAACTCATGGAATTCTTCCTTGTATTCTTCAACTGAAATAGTATCTTATACCAACTATTTTATGTCTTTTTCATGGCTTCTTTTTCACTATTTTGCTTTAGGCCATGCCTTTTCTTAACTTTTCAGGCCTATGCCTATTCTCTATCCTTTGCTCGTTTTTTTGAGTTTAATTTTTCTGTTTCCCTTGTAGTTTATTACACTGCTAAACAATGCAGTTTCGGTCTTTATTGCACATGCCCAGAGCATCTTAGCTGGGCCTTTCTTTTACATGTGTGTCACTGTTCTACCTTTTCTGCTGGTGTTTTTTTCATACCACAAAATGGTCATCTTTAACTTTTCATGAATGCCCTCAAAGTTTTTTCTCCTTTACTGTTATCAAGCTTTCATCTCTCAGCATCTTCAGCAGCACCTTTGGTTTTTGTGTCCACATATTTCTAACTACACGGATAGTTCAAATATCTAAGTTGTGGCTGCAAAATTTGCATCATTCAGGGTTCTTATTATGTTGGGGTTCTGTTTTTATACTTAAGCAAGACAGATCGATAGAATTCCCTGGAAGGCTTCATTGTTTTTATTTTCCTCTCAACCAAAAGGGAAATTTGTAGTACGAATGAATCCAAATAGTAGGGGAGAAAGGCTGATTTCTTCAAATGCCAGTTTGTTATATTTCATTATGGAGTATTGTAAAGTTCTTGGGACTTCCTTTAACTCGTGCCATTGCTTGCTTTATTTATTGATGCATAAATTTTGAGGATTGTTCATGGCTGCATCCATTTCACAGAAACTGGAAAAGGTGCAACTTGGACTTCAAGCAGAGCAGAAGGTTTGCGATGCCCTCAAGGAGAGGCATGCTGCAGCAATTGCCGAGCAAAGGCACTGCTATTCTCTTTTAAAAGCTTTCCAGGCAAGTACTTACCAACAATGATATTACAACTAGAAAGTGTTACTTCCAGTTACACAAAATAGCAAAAAAGAAAAACGGAGTACCTATGTTTTATTTCATTCTTCTGTCTTTCCATGGGGATTGCAAAGGTGGTGGCACTAGGTTAAGTGTAAGCTCAACCTGATTCTTACATGATACTGGATTTTTGGACTTTTGAAATGATCCAATTCCTGTTAGTGTTTTTTTTCTTCCTATTGTTTTTGGTTGGCTCTCACTTAAATTCCCTAATTAGTTTGGTCAATTTTCCAGGAGGAATGCACAAAGGCGAGAGACTTCGGAGAGCAAACTTCCATGTAGAAACACACTCCCTGTCACGATGTTGAAGCTCCATTAACATTCAGTTATTCTCAAATCAAACCCACCATTCACATGCAGTTTTGTCACTTAAATTTACCAGAGAGCCAGGTCAGTTTGAACTATGGTAATGAAAAGTAGCGTAAGTTGTGACACTCGGTTATATTCATATACTACCATCACCTTTATGCTTTTTCTTTCTTGATTCTGGTTTTGAATTAAAAGTACATTACCTGCCAGCTACTCCAAGTTTTGTATCCATATTCTGCAAAGAATTGATCCAATTATGGTGGAATTTAAGTTCTGTAGAACTCTGGATCTCTATTTGCCATTTACAATAATGCCAGTTCCAAACAGATATTATTGTTGTGACACAAAAATAGGAAAATGAGTCAAAATCAAATGAAATGTAGTGTTTGGGAGAAAGGAAAATATCTTAAGAGAAAAGACACTAGAAATGATGTGTTTAGCATTCAAACTAAGAATCTTAGCCCTTTGATATCTATTATTTGTGGTTACTCATGGTCGGTCAATAATTGAAATACTTTCTCCAAATGTGTTGGAATTCTCACATCGAATTAGCTAGGACTACTAGCAATTTGATGGCCTGTTGTAGCAGCTCAACCACCTCCAGAAAACTCTTATACTCTTCTGATTAGAGACTTTGCTTTCTTCTTTAACAAGTCGTAGTTCCATGTGTAATAGAGAATAGGATTTTTTTTTTTTTTTTTTTTCCCTTTTTGGGATAACCGTGGCTGTTCAGACCGACTTGTGCACATTGAGACTAATCCCATGGAATCTTGAAGTTAACAGCTTCGTAAATCTCCAGTGGCTCTAAGAGGAAACGAATCTGTGACCATTGGGGAGCACCCCATGGCCGGACCAACTGACCTGTCCCTTAGGGTGAATAGAGAAATGGGAAATTGAAGGGTTTGTTTTGGTTCCTATTTTTGAAAACAAATAGAATATCATTTAGTGTCTTGACTTTACATTCTTTGTTATTTGAATTTAGTATTTTTACATGTTCGTTGGAGTTTTAAAAAAAAGGAAAGCAAGCGTATTATAAACTGTTTCCCTTTGTTCTTCTGTTTTTGAAAATAATCAACTAGGCACTAGAATTCTGTTTTGGCAGACTTTGATTTATACTAAAATAACTTTTCTTTTCTATTTTTAATTGTAATTTAAAAATAATAACTTATTATGACAAATTTTAACTTCAAAAACCTCTAGCCACTTTGATTCATTGTTAAAGACAATTTTATAATGTAATTTTGAGAGCAGATAGATATAAAGAAACAAGAGTTTAGCATGGTTCGATAGTCAACATGATCTGGATGTATAGGGAGCATAGTTCAATTATCAATATGATCCTTATGTCTGCGGAGTTTGTCAGCACTCAAGAATTCATTTATCATACGCAAAAGAAGGGATGTAATGGTGAAGACTCTCCATCCCTTCTTACTTATTATGGTCGCATTCTAATTTCCCTATTTTTAGAAGCACCTCATTTAATAAATTTTAAAAAATAATAATAAACTGTGTTGAATGAGTTGCCTTCTTATCTATCTATGTAACGTAACAAGATTAAATTGTGTCGAGATATTAAGGCTACCGTTTGTTTCTTTATTTTTAGCTATTTTTATTTTGAGCGTTAAAGACATGATGATCGAAGTAAACTCATATCCAACCAACTTGAGTTTTTAGGAGAGTTGTTTATCATGGTATCGAAGTTTGGTCTGACATAGGTCCTGGATTTGAGATTTCTTTTTATAATTTGAACCCTTATTTGTTGATTTGAAAGCCTATAGAGGAATATTTGGTTTATTTGAACCTCCACATATGGGTATGAGGCAAGCGTGACGGAGAATGTTAAAGACATGATATTCGTATTAAATCGAAATTCTATAAGTTTGCACTTTTAAGAGAATTGGTTATTTAACATTGAAAAATAAGGAAAACACATAGAACCCTTTTGGTTTTTAGTTTTTCTTGTTCTAAAAAATATAGAAAACACTAAATTTAATGAACAAAAATAGTTTTCAGATAATATCATTTTGGTATTTTTGAGTTTTCAAAAACTGCTCTTAAGAACAATTTTAAAAAACATGAACCAAACAAGCCCGATTACTCCCTTCAACATAAAAATGAGGTATTTCTATTTTTCACTACACAGTATATGAAGAATTTTTTGCATTCTTATTTTATTGCATTCGAGATGAATAAGGAGAATAATTGGACACGATGACTAGACATCATCTTTTGTCTTCTTATTTGGAGCAAGATCTTGCTTGATACATATAGGGAACAGATTAAAAATGATTCAGTTTGTCCTTTTCTTGAATGCCCAAATGGCTGTCCTTCTCAATTTCTCTTTTCTTTTCCTCACAACCAAACAAAGAAAGCATCACTGACATTTTGTTTGAATCTGCAAAAACATATGTTTACACTGCCCCACACCCAATTCTTATCTATTCTTAGTTGGGACATAAGTTAATTTATAGAATTAATAGCACTTTGATCTTGGTTTTTTTCCACCCTATAGACAGTCCCAAATGATCCACTAATTTAGCTTTAATTTGACGGATTCAAAATTATCTGGACTTACAAATAGACCATTTGTGGGTTCTGGTTAGTCAAGGGGTGATGATGACTATGATAATAAATTAAGATTCAGGGAAAATAGTGGTAGAATATATAATCCATATGAAATTCTTGGTTCCACTAAAGATGTTCTCACTTTTCTAGATTAATGGCTAAGAATAGAATGCAATATCGGGATAAAGATTATATTATCTTCATTTGGTTGTATGTTTAACTTAATCGTTAAATTTTTTTAGTTCGATATTCTTTCTGTTTGTTTATTTAAGTAGGCTATTTATGTTTTTTACCATTAATGGAATGAGCAAACAGATCAGCCAGAGCATCTAATTCCATTGATGGGTGATGTCTCTTTATCGTGGCATGGTCGCTAATCATTCATTGTTGTGAGTGACATGTCAACGACGTTAAACATCCATTTACCCAACTTTTCACTTTGTTGATTATAGGGATATATTTGTGATATGAAACAAACATTAAAAGCAATGATTAAAGTGGAACTTGACTCTTCAAGGGACATTGTGCAACATCCATAAAATATCTTCTATAATTT